>JAMKCH010003567.1:0-59411 GCA_023653785.1 Ophioderma brevispina | reverse complement strand
TTACCTTTTTTCAATTTTTAATTTACTTTAAAAGTTATATCTTTGGTTTACTAGAAATTCATTAAATTTTCGAGCTTACCATTCACAGGTATTTATATTTACTAGCCAGTTACAATGCAACCGTGTAAAAATCTCCAAATTGGCAAATTGGGGGCGCCCTTAAAAAAAAATGTCTAATATTGCTTTAACCCTGTGAATTTTAGGGTTAAGATGTTTGGTTTGGATGTTTTTGATCGAAAATATGTCCAATTTTTGGACGACCAATATTAGTTTTTTACAGTACTCTATGGGAATTACAAATCGCGTTTTAGCTCGCCACTTTCAAAGTGTTTGAAACATCGGCGCGAAACTTAAAGATGGGTTTTTCGTGTAAGGCAATTTAATCGGGGCATCCCCCTTAAGTGGACAAAGGGTATAGGGGCCCGTGGACCCGTAAACTGCGATTTTGTCAGTTTTGCGACTAACGGATAATCGACTCACTTCCTTGTATTTACATACTTCAGACGCAATCTTTTCATGAATAAACATATTAAAAGTCCACCGCCCCGTTAATTAGACAATTAGTTGTGGTCCCTACGCACACAAAGAACAAAACGAGACTACATTCAGACAATTCTGGCTAACGGTTCTAAACCGAAGGTTCATTGATTCCAAGATTTATGTTTAGGGGAAGGTGAGGTACCGGTCAGGTAAGATCATGTAGGCCAGTCAAAATAGAATGAATGCTGCCCTAACCCAACACTAATTGCAACAGAATCAATCAACAGAATGTATTGATAATACCTTTAAAAACAACATATCAAAAGTCTACCTAAATCAAATGAGTTGAACATATATTTTTAGGGGGTAAGGTTTATACGGGGTCAAATATGAAAGTATCAAATCGCGTCGAAAAGTATGCCAACGTGTTCGGTACATTTCCAGGATTAAAAAAAGGTATGTTTTGCCATATCTGCAGGTTTATTTTCATAGTTATGAGTCAAAAATAGGTTCAAGGTCACACTGGGGTAACTTTTTCAGATATAGCCGTTTTCGTTATAAAACTGGTGTCCAATTGTGTTCGTCTACTGGTACAGAACCGAAATAACTGGTTTGGCACCATCTATATATTCGGTGCATAATTGAACGCAAAATGTGACCGGGGGCTACAGGGTCTATGGGAGGTCACTAGTCTACTCTGTAATTCTATATAGAAAGTTCAAACAAGAATCTATTTACTTTATTTATCTGAGTGGGACAAATTTAACAGTTTACAACCAGTCCGATCAAAAATCGGACCATTCTAATGAATTTTACCCCAGATGACCTTGAACTGTTATGGCCTAATTTACTAAAACTATAACGCGTAGATAGGGCAACTATACCGTTTTTTAAACCTTAAGGAGTAGCCCAATAAATGGGTACCTTCATTTAAATCAATTCGAACAATTCTAATTTTTTTACCCCTGTACAAACGTTGCCCCCTTTATTTCCTACATGTTCCACTAGGTTGATTTGGTAGACTTTTAATATATTATTTTTTGGACTATTTCATAGTATAATTACACCAAAAATTGTTTCTGTTGCAATTTGTGTTGGGTCAAATCATACAATGATTGGACTAATGGTATGTTTTTGAATTAGGGTTAGAGTTTTGGTTTAGGGCTAGCGTTATGGTTAGTGTTAGGGGTAGTCCTAACCGTGCCAGACAGTATGATAATAATATTATTTTCAACCAATAACCATACATTTTGATATGCAAGCTGCGATTTTCGACAGGCATAAAAGCTTATATAGAAGTGTTTAATTCATGTGTGATTATTTATGTTAAAAAAAAAACCTTCAATTTGGATATGCGGGAAACCCAATGTATGTCACTCAAAAATGTTGAAATATGCTTATGCACTCAGATATCCGATAACTTCTAACCAATACTAAACGATATTTTTTAACAGCAGCCCAAGCCGTTCTCATTTTTTAACCCCGTATTAAGATTTCGCCCACACTTTCTCGACGGGCAACCCTCTCTAAATGTGTTCATCAAATTCAAAGAAGACAAATCCACTGAGAAATAAAGCTCTGCTCTCCACGGTCACGGAATTGCCCCAGATGACCCAACTAAGGCATTTTCTTTGTTCTCCCAGGGTTAGCAATGTTCAGTATGTGACAGACTAATAACATGAAACAAGGAAAAACAAAAGAAGGTATTAATGATAAACGATGTTGAAATATTAGAACTTATCCACTATATGAATTTCCAGAAAAAAAAATAAATTTCTGCCCATCAATACCGCAAAAACACACGTTTTACATGTTGTGACTATATTTTTACAACAGATGTAAATTTTACAGTTACACAAGAAGGTCTACATTGGTGTTTTACCACTTAAATGTCCATTGTCCGATCGCTATAGCTCGTCCCAGAACCCTAGTTTTAACCGGAAGTGTCAAAATTTTGGTATCAGAAGAAACTACTATTTTCTCATTAACCTGTGAAATTTTAGGCTAAAGAATGTTTGAGTTTGTATGTGTATGAGCGCGAACATATGTCCAATTTTTGGACGACCAATTAATATTAGTTTTGCACATGTACTCAGAATTACAAATCCGTTTTAAGCTCTCACTTTAAACGGTTGAAATATCGGCGCGAACTTTTTTGGGGTTCGGGTGATCGGGTCATCCCCTCTAAGTGGAAAGGGGGTACAGGGCCCTGAACCCGCAAGACTACATATTGCAATTTTTACGACTAACGATATCGACTCCCCTTTTGTATTTAATAACTTTCAGAAACGCATCTTTTCCTTGAAAAAAATATTAAATCCATCCCCTGATAGCGGGTCACTTTTGCTTTGGCCATATCTTCATCCCGCCACCTTACAAAACAATTGGGAAGGTTTTATGTGCGTTTAAACAATACACAACCTACCAAAAATATGACTTGTTACCAATGACACTATTGTTGTTCTATATAGATCCGTCGGACCTTAGACACATGTTAGCGACTTTTCCACTTCACATTGTGGAAACGAGACCGTTTTAAAGGTGCAACGAGAGATTTCACATATCAGGTGTCCCTAAAAAACGAAAGCTTTGATTTTTGCCCTGATGTAAAGCTTTTCATCAAAAATATCCTAATCTGAAAGGATTAAGCTGAGATATGTTTCTTTGGTACAAATATTGTGAAATTTCTAATTTCGTATAGGAGCAAATACGAAATTCAGCCTATGTTTTACATTGAAATATAAGCAAATCAAAATCATCTTTTTTCTCTCTTTTAAGACATTTCTATAGCCAAATACAAGGTAAGAAGTCTATTGAGTGTCTAATCTATATGAAATTACCATTATGACACAAAATTTTGGTGCCTCAAAATCTCTCGTTGCACCTTTAAGTTGTGTTCTCTTTTTCCGAATTTGAAAATACTGTTTTGCCACTAATTTTTACGTTTCTTTGTAGGATTCTAATTTAATTGCTTAATTGTTATTTTCTTATGGCCCTGCATGTGTGGTATACATTTTGCGCGAAAATTCATCCGGGAAAGTTGTTTCCGTGAGGGACCCCCTTGTCCACACAACAGGAGTATAGGAGTATAAGGAAGATCTTGCCCACTTGAGCGTTACGCATATGCATACTCTATCTAACCGTTACCGCATATTGTTGGCAGAAGGGAATTGTATAATACTGTAAATTGTACAATATTTTTTTACAATGCAACACTAACGTAATCCTAAAACCTTAAAGTTCCTAAACCCGCCTAAACATTAAAGGTGCATTTCGTGATTCACAGCCTCGTTCCCCCGACTAAAGCGACTTACCTAAAAACTATTGAGATTTTTATATCATCTGAACCGTTAGCCTTAGTAATCCACATGTGCCAAATTCGGTCGCATCTGTAAGAAATTCGCAATTTTGTATTTTCTGTCTGTAAACGGACAGAAATTACAGCACAGTAGCCTATGGGACCGTGAGAAACGAGCAATTGCTCATAACACAAAACCGCAAGATCGGGATCAGCTCAAACTTTGGGAATAAGCTTTTTCTCGAGGATATCTAGTGATCTATGAATAAAACAGAAGGTGCTGAAATCACAAAATGCACCTTTAAGATTAACGAACCTTAGCCCGAATTGATTTGAATCCTGGCTACCGTCGATTAACGTACCAAAAAGGGTGGAATTTAAAAGAAAAATCAACAAAAAGTATCCTTTTCTTGAATAGAAATGTTCAAAAAACTATTTTAACAGGGTAGGAATTATAATAAAAACAAACAAAAATAAAACAGACACACAAACAAATGAACAAAACAAACAAAAAAAGTTTACATTTGAGACAATTCTGGCTATGGATGCAAACCGAAGGTTCGTTATTCCCAGGATTTAAGGTTTAGGGGAATGGTGAGGGTACCGGTCAGTGATAAGATTTGGGTAGGTTTTCGAGTTAGGGTGTTATGATGTCTCATGGACGTCATAGCAGGGGACTGTAGTGAAAGAGTGTGCGCTTCAGGATAAAATTGTGAATTTTTACACACAAACACGTTAGGCATTGGTAATCCATAAAATTGATGGAAGTACTTGCCAACCTCCTTAATGGCCCCAGCTTGGGTTGCAAGGTTATACAGAGGTCAAAATTTTAAAATGTTCCGAATGTGTTAAAAAGCACACCATGGGGTTTGTCTGGTTACAAGGATTCCAAAAAGGTATAGTTTACACCATCTATGGCTTATAGATGGACAAGATAGCTCAATCAGGTAAGCGCTCGACTCCAGTGTATGCTCATCCATGCGTATAGGCGTGCGTTCGAGCCCTGTGAGATTCAGATACCTTGTAATTTCCCTGGACAAGAAATTAACCGCTTAGTTGTCTCGTTTTACCCATGCGATATTTGGGAAGCTGATCCCGGCTGCGATGGTTATCTCGATGTATGTTTTGCTGATAAGGGAAAGCGCTGATCCCGATCTGCTGCATCCCTTGAAATGATGGTTTATGGTATGGTTGGGCCACAGTGATCAGCGACCATTTGTGAAAGCGCTTAGAGGCCAATAGCATAAGGCGCTATATAAATCTCTGCTATTATTATTATTATTATTAGTTCCGGAGTTACGGGTAAAAACTGTAAAAATGGTGAAAAAGTCAATTTTGGTGTGTACGTAGATCAAAAGTTAAAAGTTGTTTTGATTCAGTTAATATGTGGTGCAAATTGTTTCCATAGCTTAAAGGATTGAAATGAGGAATAGTTGCATTATCTTTTATGCTTAGTTTTCACGTTATCCAACAAAAGAGGTCACAGGTCAATAGAATCAAAAAAAAAAAAAAAAAAAATGAATATCATTAGCTCCATTGTTCGCTTGAGCATGTTGAGGTTATGTGTATATCCATTGTCACTGATATTCTGGAAATAAATTGAGTTGACATTTTATTCATTTTTCTAAATAATGTGCACTCTTTTCATGTGGGGACACAGCTTTTCGTGGTTAAGATAATATTGTTTTAATTTTAGTGAAGGAAATAAGTAATCCCCAGCGCTGGAGCACGAAAATTTAAATAAAAGGCCAAAATTGTATTATGTACCATGGCCTATATATTGCATGTTAGTATCCATTGGTTACTGGCTCACGCCTTGGCTCATGCACCTGTTCCGAATTATGATTTGCCATATGATTTGTATTGTGATCAATTGTGATCAGTGGCTCGAACCAAAGTTAGCGTGAGCCAGTTAACCTGCCAACGGTCTTATTCTAACATGCTCTACATCAGCGATCGCTGTCAATATGTTGACTTTATTCGCCATTTTGGTTAATAAGCAGACACGTAAGATAGTCAAAACTATTCCTATGTTTCAACCTGAGCTAAACCAACAATTTGAACCACATTTAACAACAATTGGAGCAACATTTGATTTTTGACCCTGTGCAAACCAAAATTGACTTTTTTACCATTTTTACAGTTTTTACCCCGTAATTCCCAAACTATAAGTCACAGGTAGTATAAACTATACCTTTTTGGAATCCTTCTAACCAAACATCATGGTGTGTTTTTCAACACAATAATAATAATAATACCCCATAATTCCAAAACTACAAGTCACAGGTAGTATAAACTATACCTTTTTGGAATCCTTCTAACCAGACAAACATCATGGTGTGTTTTTCAACACAATCGGAACATTCTAAAAATATTTACCCCTGTGTAACCTTGAAATCCAAGCTGGAGGCCATGAAAGGTGTGTGGCATGTGCCTCCATCATTTTTTTTTTTTTTTTTTTTGTTATCACCAAAATAAACTTACCATTTTTAAAAAAAAAATTCACAATGTTATCCAGGTTTGCAATCACATAAGATCTGTGCACTACAGTCACCCACTATCAAAGGCCACAATAATGACTGCTTGTTTGTCTTCAACCCTTCCGAGGAAGGTAGGTTCGGTCGATGGTTCACACGTGTGTTACGCATAAATTTATGCTGTGTGCTCTACACCTAAAACTTTGGCGAGGCAATTCCGGTTTTTATGCTTCAGATTGACCCATTGTAGGGGAAACAAATCAAAATTTTAAGAAAAAACTTGTTTTGCAAGAAACAAATCAAAATTTGGAGAAAAAACCTTTTTGCAAAACAAAGGCTTAAAGTAGGTTCAGTCGAACGAAGACAAGCAAACAATCATTTTTAATGCCTAATCGCAAACTCTGTGATTTTTGAATAAAGTATAAAACATAATTTTAAGAAAAACTTAACGGTCCTTAGACCTTATCGCACAGACGTTTATGTGAAGCTTGGGTCGGTGGTTCTTTTGAACAGCGGTGAAATCGGCCCAAGCATTTGGAAACAGGCTCCATGCAGTGGCGGCTCCAGCATCAGAAAAGCAGGGGCGAAAGGAAGAATAAAATACTGCGATTTATCGGCAAATATGTTTATTCATGCAAAACTCTTTGTTGAAGTAGGATTATTGTTGTATCAAATGGATCATTATATACGAAATTCCTAGCTGAAATACATATGTAAAGAGTTATGTGAAGCAGTTCAACGTGTTGTTGATAACAAGCAAATTTTTAACTCTGTTTTTTGCTCCTGCTTTTCTGATTCTGGAGCCGCCACTGGAAGCAGCCAGATGTCGTTTTGAAAGAACTGCACCAATTACTCTATACCTAGCCGTCTGCAGTAGGTAGGTAAGGAGAAAAGTATAGTTTGAAACGTTTTATAAGGCAGATTATATACCCATTAAAAAACTTACCACAAGTAGGAGCGGAGCCATCCCATGTCCCGTCACTCTGACATGTTAACAATCCGATTCCGGCAAAGCTATACCCATCGTCACATCCAAATGTAAGGGTCTCACCTTCCGTTAAAATATCACTGGAAGCTTTCACGGCTCCATTTTCAGGAGCTGGTAGTTCTTCGCAGACGGCACCTTTTAATTGGTATATAAAGAAATAATTGTAAGCACAATTCACATATTGTGTTGTAAGAATGGCTTTACCTAATCGATTGTCCGTGGTGAGATGGGCAGGATCTTATAAAGTAGTAATGAACTATTATCGGGCGTCTATTGGCTTCTCGTCCACAGATCGCATTTTTGTCCGATGCCTGGTTCGCAATGATCAAGTCGTCATCATAAATGAGTTTATGTTGATGGGCTGCTCCGTGATAAATTATCTTATTTCTTACTCATTAAATGAAAGAAATGATGCTTAAATTATATATAGAGCAGTTGTTTTGTACCTTTGTAGTTATCATTTCAGAATGATATTCCGAGGTGAACGAGAGTCAATCCCGCTGCTGGGGGATGTATCCCAATAAAATGGCTAAATTTGAGTATTTTGTCTATTTTCGTTCTTGCAATTTGTATTTTGTCTGTAATTGAAACTTTCAAATGCATTTTATTTGGCTTAAATCTGACATTCCGATCTAAAGTTATGTTCGATCAGAGCCAAACAGATACTGTAAATTTTCGGTGAAAAATACATTTTACTATGCAAATGCATAGTATACAATTTTCGGGGAATGGAAGTTACTTCCGGTAAATTAGCAAAACATGTGTGAGATATTTTGCCGTCCTTTGGGGACCGGTGTAGAAATAATTATAGTCCGGCGTACTCATAGTCCGGGAACAATAGGGCAATCGATTCAGTTGACTCTTCACGCAACATTAGTTTTACGCTTTATTCCGTTATCGTCTATGGGGCCCCGGACTGTGGCTCCCGCCGGACTATATCTGCTTTCACACCGGTTTCATATTATAATAAAAGTGAAAAGTAACATCTATACTACACACACTGGCCAAAAGTATTGCAACATGCAGAAAACGAAATCATCAATTGATTTCAAATTATACCATGGATTCTTGACCATACAATACGTATTTTCAAAGTTGTGTTTTTCATACAGCTGTTTCCCAAAGAATCCAAGAGGGTGAAAAACGTTTGATTTGATTGTCATGCTTCCTAAATACTGCGGATTAAAGGAAATGCGAACGAAAGGTAATGGCTTTAAAACAGTCTCTTAATGAACTGTACTGTTTCATTGGGGGTTACTTAAATATTTATGGGAAAAATCCGAGTGGTTGTGTGGAGAGGAAATGAGATAAAGTCAATGAAAGACAGTGGTCTTCGAAAAATTCGAGAAATTCGTAGACACCCGACATGCAATTCGAATGATAAATCACGTTGTTTAATTATCACGTGTCTAATTAAGCATTTCGCATTGCCTGACAACAGCAAAATGTCAACAGTGAGATTAAAAAGTTTCAAGTTATCACGTGAACTCTTTCTTGCCATTAATTTCCCGAGTCCAACGGTGGTGAACTTGCTCCCATCTTTGATTGACATTTTCTCATTTCTGGTCCATACAACCACACCGATTTTCGCCCTAAACATTTAAAGTAGACCCTGACAAACCCGTTAATTTAGTGACTATTTTGCAGCCCTTGTTATGTTCCTGTGCCTGTATCCCTTCTGGAGTACAATCGGCAAGTTATCATTAGCCAGCTCCTTTATCCCGCCATATTTAGGGATCACGACAATCCAATTAAACGTTTATCTGGGAAACAGCAACATTTTGAAAACCAGAACTTTGACAATAATTACGTAATGTATGGTCAAGAATCCACGTATAATTTTAAATCAATTGGTGATTCTGAATTGCGTTTTCTGCATGTTGCAATACTTTTGGCCAGTATGTGTAAAATTATATCCAAAAATTGCAACTTCTTTGGAAGTTTCAGTTGTGATCTATAAGGAAGTCGATTCAATACATTCAGAATGTTGACACGTGGTTGCAAATCAGCGCGGTCGCAATATGATATTTTTACGTACATTTCAATGGAGCGTTTATTTAGTGATGTGCGCTCACAAGCATAAGTGTTCAATTGACTCAGCTCGTGCGACAGGTGAGAATTGCTTTTAAAATAACAATTTTGAAAAGAAAAAAACTGCCCCAATTACTCGACCCAATATAGTGGGAAATGTTTTACAGGCCAGGCAATACCCATGAAGAAAACTTACCACAAATCGGAGTGGCGAAATTCCATGTCCCGTCACTCTGACATGTTAACACTAATTCTCCGCCATAGTAAAATTCATCGTCACATGTGAATGTAAGGGTCTCCCCTTCAGATAAAACAGAATTGGATGCTGTCACCCCGCCATTTTCAGGAGCTGGTATGTCATCACAGACGATAACTATTAAATAATTGTAAGAACAATTCACATACTTTATCGGTAAGAATGCTAACGAAATACATCTAATGACGTTCTTCTTCCTCAAAAACCGTGATTCGTTTGTGATCCGATGCATGACAACCTAATTTATTTCCACGTCCATATTCCACGTCCATTTGCAAGTATCAGCACTCGGTTCCTAAACGTCTCCCTTTCTTAACAATGATAATCCAATTGCAAATAATGTAACCGTCGATGTTACAAATTTGAACATGTGCTGCAAGCAGAGGCCACATGAGTCACAAACAAACCCTACTCTAATTGAAGCTTGTTATAAGTTTTAATGTTATGTTAAATCGATTCTAGTCACCGAACGGCACTTTGTGCATTTGTAGTACTTCCTATGCAAATAATCAGAAACTCTCGGCTATTTAAGCGCTCCTACGCATAACCCCCGCAGCTCAGCCGCGCGCAAGTGTCTGTAAGCCGCTACAACTAAAACGGGATCCGTCTGCTCAGTCAGTCCACGTTAAGGGGTTATTTATCCGGCTGACTATGGTTTTCACTTTGTAAGACTTATGGACCCCATCTATTTCACATTCACATGCGGGGACAATTGATTTAATTATAAAGACTATATACAGATGTTGAATCTTAAAATGAATTTTATTATGGGAAGAACAGCCAAGTTTTTGGAAAAATAAAGATTTGATGACGTCCACGGCATTGATTGGTTTAATTTTTGCTTCGGGGGACCCATGTCAGGTAAATATGACTACGTAATCCCCTACATTGAAAAAAAACAAAACCGATACGGCATCGTAACGTCGGTTTTTGAATCTGTAGGAAAAGGTAAAGTTTGTACTTTTAGACATCATATACGGTGGTTTTTTGGAAAAATAATAGCACTTTGGGCAGAGGGTCATATGTACAGACCTGATTTAACATAGTCGGATTATATATCGGCGGTCGCGCCCCCGGACCACTGAATCTGATACCTGACACTGACCTGTACCTGACCGTGACAACCAAACTATTCCTCTCGTTACGCGTTTATACTAAATACGTCAAAGCATCAAGCATTCTTTTCTCGTTTCCCAGAGCGTAATCGATCAAGATGTGAGACTATACTGTGGTTCTGTACAGGGAGGGTAGACACGATCTGCTCGATTCGGGCATTGGGGATTTCCCAAACGGTATTTGTGAACTGCTATCATGCATTTACTATGGGGGTCTCGGTCCCAGTGACATTAAAAAATCATCGCTAAACTTTGGTTCAAAAGATCTTAGTATATCCATGATAAAATAAGAAAAAAACTATGAAGTTCACCTCATCATGCTTCTGTTAACTTACCTGTGTCATAACTCAAAACTCCAAACTTCCCACGCAAAAAGTAATTCTCTAGCAAACATAATACCCCTTGGACTACGTACGCGGCCATGTCTCAGAGCTATGCGCTCTGTACCAATGCGCACCGTACACTCTAATATCAAAACAGCCCTATTATAATTATTATACACCCACCCCAAAACATTGCACTCCTGGATCAAGCCACGGCTGACTAAGTTTAAAAATACCTGCGTTGCAGTATCAATATACACCGAATCATGGCTTAACTGCCCTGCCCGCTCTGAGGGTCAATGTCCCTTTTGGAAATTTTCCCTCTTAGGGGGGTCAAAGGCCAATTTTTTTTTTCCGTCAAGGGCTAAAAAAAAACGGCTGATTTAGCATGATTTTTGCAAAATTTTTTTTTTTCCCGGTCAAAGTCGTCCGGGGGAAACCGTCCCCCCCCCCGCCTGTTTACGCCACTGAACCGAGATGCAGTAATCTTTTGTGTATACATGTGTAACGTGTCATGCAAACCATGCTTGACCAGCGGCCGCACGACCTTCTACTGAGTCAACACAGTTCTGCGCATATAAGTATGACAAAACCGACACAAAATAGTACATCTCACTAGACACATTATATCGGGTATAATCTACCCAGTAGGCAAAATTTAAACTCCGACGTTGATATAACGATGTTGTTAGTAGTTTTGGTCTTTGGTTGAAACAGGTCACACAACCAAAATACAACCAAATACCAACCTCAACGTTGGTTGTATTGTGGTTGTTCGTATAACCAATAATAACTGATAGCAGGGGACTGTAGTGAAAGTGTGTGCGCTTCCGGATAAAATTGTGAATTTTTGCACACAAGTACTTTAGGCATTGATAATCCATAAAATTGATGGAAGCACTTACCAACCCACCTTAATGGCCCCCTGCTTGGGTTTCAAGGTTATACAGGGGTCAAAATTTTAAAATATTCCGATTATATTGAAAAGTACACCATGATGTTTGTCTGGTTACAAGGATTCCAGAAAGGTATAGTTTACAATATCTATGGCTTATAGTTTCGGACTTATGGGTTAAAAACTGTAAAAATGGTGAAAAAGTCAATCTTGGTGTATACATGGGTCAAAAGTTAAAAGTTGCTTTGATTCAGGTAATATGTGGTGCAAATTGTTTCCCTAGCTCTAGGGGTTGAAATGAGGTATAGTTTACCTTATCTGTTATGCTTAGGTTTCACGTTATCCAAAAAAATATGTCACAGGTCAATAGAATCCAATAGTTGTATAGCTGTTGATTTTATTCGCCATTTTGGTAAATAACCAAGCACTTAAGTTAGTCAAAACTATTCCTATATTTCATTCTATGAGCTGAACCAACAACTTGAACAAAGTTTACAGAAATTGGAGCAACTTTTAATTTTTGACCCTGTACAAACAAAAATGGACTTTTTCACCATTTTAACAGTTTTTACCCCATAATTCCAAAACTATAAGCCACAGGTAGTGCAAACTATACATTTTTGGAATCCTTGTAACCAGACAAACATTATAATGTGCTTTTCAACACAATCGGAACATTTTAATTTTTACCCCTGTGTAACCTTGAACTCCAAGCTGGGGGCCATCAAAGGAGTGTGGCAAGTGCTTCCCTCAATTTTTTTTTAACATCAATGCATAAAGTACTTGTGTGCCAAAATTCGCAGTTTTATCCACATTTGCACACTCACATGTGATCTGTGCACTACAGTTCCCCACTATAACCAAAATACAATGTTAACACTTAAGTGACAGGGGTGGGGGTCCTATGGACCCCCAACATTAAAAATAATTAACCCTTTATGTGCAGAAAATAAACAATTTCATCGTGGACATTGCTAAACCGTTAGTGTACAAACTCTATGGGAAAATGACGTGTATTTTGCAACACCCGTAAAAAATACAGGATTCCCTAAAACTGCTGTTTTGGTGTTAAAAATATGTAATTGGCGTCTTCTAGAATAGATATCAACATAAAATAAGGTTTCAAAATGTTTGATGTAAGCGCAAGGCTCTTTTGAATTTTCCGTCTTTTTGCCAAATTTTCGCGTGTTTTGAAAACAATGTTTTGCCCCTAATTTCCAGCCGAAATAACAAATGTCACTTTTTATTGATGATTTGGGGTTGTCTTATGACCTTCACATGTGGTATAAATTTCGTGCAAAAATTCCCTCGGGAAAGTGGTTTCCTTGGGGGCACCAACGTGAGTGAAACCCCTTGGTCACTTAAGTGTTAAAACAACGTCTATTTTACGTCGTCAATCCTAACAACCATAATACAACCAAATACCAACCTCAACATTGGTTGTATTGTCGTTGTTCACATAACCAATAATAACCAACCAAAATACAATGTTAAAACAACGTCTACTTTACGATGCAATCCTAAAAATCATAATACAACCAAATGCCAACCCCAAACGTTGGTTGTATTGTAGTTGTTCACATAACCAATAATAACCAACCAAAATACAATGTTAAAACAATGTTATAACAATATTATCACAACCAATTTTGCCCACTGGGTACGAGTATTTAGGAGTACTTTTTCACGCCCAATTTCTGGGATTGACTCATGGTGCAACGTTACTAACACAAAAACAACACAAACATCCACCAACGGAAAGTCTGATTTGAATTCAGTTTTCAGCTTCCAATAGCCGAGACGATCCCGGATTTTCCCATTATCATTGCGCATATAATTTTGATCTAAGAAGTCGCAGTGCAGAATCTTGCAAAGAGGGAAGATTAGGAGCACGACATCATTAAATACTTCAAATAAACAAATAAAATAAACAAACAAAAAACACTGCAAGTTAAGACTTGCGAGATACCCCTGGCCGATTGGTAAGAGAGAGTTTGCACACAATTTCTGGGGAATAGCGGGAAAGTCTGAAATACGCAAAGTATGACCTTTGACCTACAGACATGTCTATGGCAGCGCAAGTAGCAGTAGATACTAAGAGGGTCCCCAGTGGTGCTAAGGTCCTGTGGTGCAAGTGTCATCTAGATCGGGTCAGCAGTGTGATGGTTACAGGTGGAGACAGATTGCAAATCGCCATGGCCTTTTGGGACAGGGGATAAAAAGAACAAACAAAACGTAAACAAAACCAAAAATGAAAGGACCTTACGTTCGCAAATCGGGGTGTCGTCACTCCATGTCCCGTAAGACTGGCAAATTATTGTTGTTGCTCCAATCAGTTTATAATTGTCATTACAGGAGAACGTAAGGGTGGTGCCTATATGGTGACCGCCAAATTCGTCACTACACCATTGTCTGGCGCTGATATATCGTCACAGAGAACAACTGAAGTGAAAGACAAATAAAAAGAAAGCTGGTGATCGTGCCTTTTCTATTGCTGGGCCTCGTCTTTGGAATGAGTTACCTACCAACATCCGTGGTCGTGATAGTTTATCTGCCTTTAAAAGTCTTCTTAAGTCACATTTTTTCCTAACTCTTAGTGTTTCTTGTCTTTTTCCCCTGTCAGCGCCTTGCCTACTTTGTAAAAGACGCTCTATAAATCTCATTATTATTATTATTGAATAAAGTGGCGGATGATAGTGTTTGTTTTATAAACAAAGTTACAAATATGACAGAGAATGATCTTGTTCGTTTTATATGAATTAAGAAAAACGAACGGCCGTACGGCCGTATACAACTAACGACGCCGACGCGACACTCGCTACCTCACCCTATGGGGTGAAATGTATTGAGGAAAATTAAAATATACGTTCCTACAAAAGGGAAATCATAGTAGAACACTAAAGACAACGTACATAATCGTGTAACATAATGAGTAACATAATGGCATTTGTATATAAATAAGTACGTGCACCTATGTAATATACAAAAATACTGCAAGTAAACTTGCGACATCCCCCTGGCAAGATGGCAGTCTGGAACATGACCTCAGACGACCTTTAACCTTATTCCATGACCTTTGACACCATCCACATATGAAGGAACCCCTATTTTACCTTAACCCCAAGTCTGGTTTAAATCGGACTTAAACTTTTCGAAGGAGATACAAAAAACGAAAACCTAACCAAAACCTAACCAAACTGGAACACACACACACATACATGCACACACATACATACAGACATGCGCACCCTCGCAATATCCCCCTCTGCTTTTCAAGCCAGGGGGATAAAAATACACATTGAAAAAGAATGGACAGGTTGTCCCACAAAAGAGGTGCAAGCAGATAAATTCCAATTTATCAAAAAATTGTTTAAGCTGTGAATTTCATTTTTTTCATGGAGGATATTAATTATACTCCTTCGTGTAAATCGCGCAAATCCCGTGATAATCCGCCCACCAAACCAGCGATAGAAACGGTTATTAAAGACTATAGTACATGTGGAACTGTATTTTGGTGAAAATTTCATATACAATCTTGCAACCAAGTTTTTTCTAAATCAAAATTGTATGAGGATTCCAAAAATCATGGGTGTCAGTTTTTAAAATGTGCTCTTGGATGTATTCTAGTGGGAAAGGTTTATACAGGGGTCAAAATATTAAAAGCGGCAAAATGTGTTTTAAAGTATACCATCATGTTCGGTACCTTTCAAGATTTACAGAAAGGTATAGTTTGCCCTATCTGATGATTATAGTACCAGAGTTACAAGGAAAAATAGGCTCAAGGTCACACTGGGGGTAAAACCTCAGATTCATCAGTTTGTTTTAAAAATGGTGGTAAATTGTTCGTCTTACTGCACAGAAGCCGAAAATATACAGGTCGCATTGTCAATGACGTTTTGATGATAATTAAGAGGGCAAATATGGCCGTGGTCCACAGGGTCTATGGGAGATCACAAGTCATATCTGTGAAAGTCTCACTTCGGAAGATGAAACACATAATTTATATACATTTTCTTATTTAGTATGACCCAATGAACGATTTAAAACCAGTTTCAATAAAATCGGACCATTCTATAAACAATGACCTTGAACTGTCTTAAGCCTATTGTACTAAAGCAATAGATCGTAAATATGGCAAACTATACCTTTTAGAAACCTTATAAGCACTCGAACAGATTGGTAAATATTTTCAAACAATTTACACACTTTTATTGTTTACCCTTGTACAAAATTTGCCCCCTGATAAAACACCCAAGAACACATTTTAAAAAATTACACCCATGATTTTCAGATTCTCCATGAAAGTCTGTACTAGAAAAACATTGGTGTCAAAATTGTATATGAAAAAAACGAAACCAAAACATCAATTACATTTTCCCATGTACTACTATCTGTTTTCATCCATTTTAATCATGTTAATGGGATTAATTTACATCACATAGATTTGTGGCTCAATCGTGTGCATAAACTCAGAACCTGGGGGTGATATGCTACTAAATTAATACATTGCTGTATCTGAACAAATATATTACATAATATTCTACACTGTTAAAAATAAAACTGTAAAAACGACGTTTTGACTGGCAGCTGGGACTCACAACGTGCAGATTCAAGGCATGCCAGGTATGATTCGCGTAGCTTAGTGCAATGGAAACGAATGGCGCGCTCTTCCAATTGTGTTATTTATTAAACCTTGACAAAGACGAGAAACGTCAAGCTTGCAAGTAAATCGTTGTGTCATATATTTGGGCCTGGTTAAAAGTGGCAAGGCAAACAGGTTACTGCAGAGCAAAGGAAGTTCACTGTCACTAAGTATTTAATGTCCTTGTCTATTATTCGAAACATTTTTTTGTGTTATTTGTCACGAAAACTGATAACAAAATAGAAATAAGGCAACGTTTTGATTTGTGCTGATTGTAATTATTTACGACTGAAGGCTTAATCATGGCGTGTTTATTATTTATAATGCCTATTTAAAACTAATATAGTGTAGATTTTCTTGTTCCCGGTTGTTAATAATTTAATGGTATGCCATGAATACTGCAGTACATTCAATGTGTTGGAAATCCACCCATCAGACAGCAGAACGGACAAAATGATATGTTAAATGTGTAAATCCCATTGGAATAAGTGAAAAACAGACGGGGCCGTATTCTCAAACGATGTTTAAAATAAACGGTGGTTAGGCTAAAATGTTAACAGATGTTCGGCTAAAATTTAAACAGCGTTTAAAGTTAACCATACTTTGAGAATTGCGTTTATTTTAGCTGGCGTTTATATTGCGATTTAACCAGTGATTAGCGTTAAACATCGTTTGAGAATACGGGCCATGGTCTTTAATAATCTCTGGCTGGATCGTCATGAGATTCGCAAAATGATGAAAAAGAGTA
This sequence comes from Ophioderma brevispina, assembly GCA_023653785.1. Classification (NCBI taxonomy): domain Eukaryota; kingdom Metazoa; phylum Echinodermata; class Ophiuroidea; order Amphilepidida; family Ophiodermatidae; genus Ophioderma; species Ophioderma brevispina. The sequence goes on along the minus strand of JAMKCH010003567.1, from coordinate 42,158 downwards.
TAATTAATATCCTCCATGAAATTTAATTTCACAGTTTCAACAGTTTTGAGAAATCGGAGTTTATTTGCTTGTACCACTTTTTGGGTGACACCGTGTATATTGTTAAAAATGTTAAATGAAAAGATTAAAAATTTTAGAAGCTGCTAGGGCTTGTTTGAATGCAGCAACAATAGGAGCAGAAACAATATGTAAACGAAGATTATTCGGATCTCTTATTGCACGATACGATATAAAACTATTAAAGCAATAACAGCACATTTTTGAAAAGTGCCCCCAATTTTAAAAATTTGATATTTTCGGGGGGGTAGGACATGCCAACCTAACAGCAACAGAATAGCATCAACTTCAGGCGTAACCCGAGTGCTAGTCTTATTCAAAGACTTAACGGTAGGAGGGCGCTCTTACGCATATCGAACGATCACACACAGACTTGACTTAAGGCTAGGCCTGGTCACGAATATTTTAAATCTATATGACCGTTATTGGAAATTACACTATTTTGCAGAGGGGTTAATCCACTTACCCGACGGATTTGAAGCAATTATTTTGTCCTAAATTCTCATGATATTACTCAGATGTATTGACCGAGAGGCTAAGTTGATTTTGCAATGTTACAGGGACCGAGGCTGCCGTAGAAAATACGTTAGGAATTCCCAAACGAGCAGATCGTTCCGACCCCCCACCAGGATATTTTGCACAGTTTGTTTGATAATACATAGGAACTACACCTGCGAACGAGAATGCCAAAAAACTGCTATTTATCATAAAATAAGCGATTTGTAATTAGACTTGGTGATCCCAGATTGTGCTTAACGGCGGAGCTGGAAATGCTAAGTTTATGCCCAGTCAGTGATGAAATAGTGCAACCTCAAGAAAATGACTCTAAAGGACTTGCCCTGGACCAATAAAAACAACAAAGGATGAGCGCATAGAAACATAAGGGGGTAGACGTTCATATAGAAGTCCCACTGACGCAAATGAGTATTGCCATTAGTCAGTCAAGGCCTATCTAATGCACAGCATCATACAGCGCAGGACGGAATCAATTGAACACTCATTTGCATCCATGGGACTTCTATATGAAACGTAAAGCCAAGTGGCGCCTATTCCGGTGTGAACTGTGAAAGCAGATATAGGCCAGGGAGGAGAGAAAACTAGGCACTTTCGTTCTACCAATCTGGGGACTCCATAGACGATAACGGAATAAAGCGTGAAACTAATATTGCGTGAAGAGTCAACTGAATCGATTGGCCTACTGTTCCCCATTGTTCCCGGACTATGAGTACGCCTGACTGTAATTACTTCTACACCGGTGTGGCAGGAGATATAGTCTTCCGGGCTCACAGTCCGGGAACAATGGTGAATTTTTTTTTTCACTCGGTTCTAAATTCTGAAGAGCGGGGGGAGGCGGAGTGGCAAATCCTATATTTTATATTTTTTTCAAGCACCAGACCACCAAACAACGAAGAGTACTCCCCTGTCCTTCAGAATTTCAAACAGAGTGAAAAGAAATTGTGTCTACCCGGGAAAAATTTTACAAATTGTGTCGGCAAGGGCGCCCACAAAAGGTCATTTTCCTAGATATACAGGGCGCCCGGCGCCCTGTGCGGCAAAAGGCATTTTTCTACATCTACAAGGCGCCCGGCGCCCTTTGGTTTGCAAAAAATAGGGGGGGGGCGCGCCGGGTGCGCCCCCCCCCCCCCAAATCCGCCTATGAGAACCATTGTGTTTGGACACGAAAAGAAGAAGAGGGAGGTAACGTTATAGTTTCAGTTACAAATCACTAAACCTAAAGTACGTCGAAATGTCCAGCACACGATGCTCTATGGCCAATCGAGGTGAAATTGCACGGACGCCGCGGACTAAACTGCTTCATATTTGCTGTCTAAATGCTATTTAAAGGGGCATTTCGTGATTCATAGCCTCGCCCCTGACTTACCTAAAAAACAATGTGAGATTCTTACATCATCAGCCGGTGGCCTTAGTATAGTATCTGTGCCCAATCTTACGTGCAAATTCGATCTACTGTAGAAGAAATTGATAATTTTGTATTTCCTGTGCGTTTATAGAAAATTACAACACAGTTGCCTATAGGGCAGGGTGATTTTAACATTCGCCCATATAATCAGAACGCACTGTCAGAATCAAATGAACTTGTGGAAATAACCTTTTCTTGACGATATCTAGTGAACCATAAACAACCAATATTAAGGTGCTATGCTGGAATCACGAAATTCACCTTTAATTTGATTAAAAAAAACAACAACATATCAGTCCACATTGTCTATCATTGTCTATCTATACATTACTTTATTAGAATACAAAGCGCATTTTCAGACATTTAAATGCATTTTTATAGATACCATGCAAGAAAGAAGTGCACTGCAGATTGTTACACTTAAAACAGCCTTATTATTAGTGGTGTATATCCTACAGAGTAGAAAATGGCCCTGATTGTGTCCGCCATTTTGCTGCAAAGATAATTCCAATCGGTTAAGTATAGGCCGAGCAGATTCCCATTTGAATGCACGACGGCCAACTAAGCAAATGACTCACAAGATGATGATAATAAGGGAATATATCTATGTTTACGCCAAATAAAGTGGCATCTTAAAGGTGTAAAATTGAGGGATAATGGTTTTATTTCCAACACTTTTTTTCAAGATGGAGCATATTTTGGTCTACAAATAGACAATACTTTAAACCTCAAAAGGTTATCACCGATGTCTTTTCCTTCATATGGTATGATTCTCCTCTCCAATGATTGTTATGAGTGACGAGGAGGTAGAAACATTGAGAGGGCATCGATGGTAAATTGTGACTGAATTTTGCTGGGTTAAATAGCGTCACATTTATCCTGCAGTCAATAATAGCCCGATGTGCTTCTGGACACTGATTTCCTTCGCTGAACACCGTTCATTTTACATTCTCCGACAAAGTGTTCAAAAAGTCGTTTTTAGTGTCGCTCACAGTCATGTACAGTAAAAGCTTGTTTTTGGCCGTTAAGAATGAATATTTATTAATATAAATTATACTTATAGTCCATAAGCTGCCATCGTTGGATTTTGCACCCAACTGGTGATTATTTTTCCCATATATCACCTTGAAGGGGATTTCCTCTGTCTAGGATGAGGTATGTTTCCGCTCAGAAAAGCTGCACGTTAGCGTATTCTTCCAATTTCAAAATGGCCGCTATTGTTTTATGTAAAACCGCCATTATAATTTCATTACAGATAGAAATTATATCCACGACTACGCGATATCAAGTTTTTAACTTCCTAAAGGGGGCTTACACATCTAGGCGTCCAAAATGGCCGCCGCAAAGAGACATATTTTGCTAAATGAACTTAAAATGGCAAATTGTTGAAATAAGAACCTGGGTGATATTTTGGGAGCCTCAAAAAGAATTTATGGTATTTATATTTTACGTACAGGCTTGTTTTTAAAGATGGCGGTGATTATATTCGCTCTAGGGTACGTAAACCAGGAAGAAAAGCAGCCCTAACCATCTTTTCGATGTTATTAAACAACACTTTCTAATAATGCCCCTAAATCATTTCCAAGATGTAAAAATATTAAAGTGGGGTAATGACTTGTCCAAGAGAGTGCTGTCACAAAGATCTGCTTGGGCTATATAACGTGGTTTAAACTGACCCTATAAGAGTTCATAGGATGACAACAGCTCATATCAACCTAATATAATAAAATCATAATAAATAGGAGTGGACTGTATTTAAAGACTACTCAGTGACGCCATGGGTGTTTCCTAGTAAAAATAAAAATTATGCTTATGAAGAAGTGAAAAAGTTGCCTATATGTAGAAGGAAAATTTGAATATGGTGGCCTAACTTTCTTCCGAGCACATGAAGTGCTATCTTTGTTCTGACTTGTACCACCAGCTATTTCTCCCTCTCTACTGGCGAGATCATCGTCCTTCCCAGCGTAAACTAGTGTTGAGTGGTCTGCAATTGTCCAGAAGTACGAGAGAAGATTGCGGAAAACTGTTATCAATAGTTTTCCTTATGGTTCTTATTTTGTCGAAAAAGATGTGCAGGGACGTTTTTCTTCTTGATCTATGTCAACCGTAGCGGGTATAACCGCCGCCATCATGAGTTAAGATCATGTCCGCAATATACAAATGTCAGTCATCAATTCTCTTTTTGGTCCTCTCAAAATATTAGTCGCATTCTTACCCCATTATCCCAATACATGCCTCCTTCCGGCGGCCATATTGGACACTTAAATGTCTAAGCCCACTTTAGGAAGGTAAAACTTCATTTCGTTTAGTCCTAGACAAAGTTCTTATCTATAACGAAAGTACAATAGCAATTTTTCATAAAACAATGGTGGCCATTTTGAAATAGGCAGTACGCGCTAATGTGCAACATTTCGGGGAGGAAACATACCTAATCCTAGTCAGAGGGACACCCCCTTCAAGGTAATATTTGGAAAATTAATCACCAGGTGGTGCAACAAACAAAACCCCCTCGAATTTAAGGTCCCGCACGAAACTGGCTTATGACTATTAGGAGTTGGTTTCCAAATGATCCGGACTAGAAGTTGTAACCGGACGAGAAAGTATCAAGCAATAAGGCTAAATATGCATAATTCTTGCTTTTCGAAATGTGGCCAGCCCAAATCCGTTCTTTAAAATGTGACCTGCTCGTTACACAAGAGCGCATATCACAGATTACATTGCATTTTATCAGCCTCTATTATGCCCTAATTATTAGGTTCAAAACATGATAATAATGGATTATTAAAGTTTCGCAAGATTTCTCTGAGAGTATGTCGCCAATATTGCAGCCAGATACGTTACCATAATTCGAATGGATACAAAATTGCTAAAAATAAACTGAATACATGTGTTCCAATATGTGATAAATCGAGAAGATGTCAATGTTATATTATACATGTTTTGCATAAAAATCTGGTTTCAAAGTAACAAATTCCTACCCTAGTAATGACGGAAATCCCTCATGGTGTGTTCATACCGCGCCAGATACGGTACCTCCCTTCTGCTACGCAAAACGGCGTGATACATAAAGTCGAATACTACACTATTCTTTAGCATGAAGGTAATACCTGATAAGGTATAGAGACTAAGTCGGTGAAGCACGTACTTTCATCAAGAACAGCACGACTAAGAAAAAGGACGGCCAGATACGTTACCCAGATGCGTTACTTAAGTGTCAATGTTAGGCAATATACTAAAAATCATATATTTAAAAAAAAAAAAAAAAAAAAGAAAGTATCAAGCAATAAGGCTAAATATGCATAATTCTTGCTTTTCGAATTGTGGCCAGCCCAAATCCGTTCTTTAAAATGTGACCTGCTCGTTACACAAGAGCGCATATCACAGATTACATTGCATTTTATCAGCCTCTATTATGCCCTAATTATTAGGTTCAAAACATGATAATAATGGCTTATTAAAGACACTATCAGTGATTTGCTAAATCAGCAAATCGAAAAAATCATCAAAATCAGATTTTTGCATGTATGCAACAAGTACAGGTATCCTAACATACCCTGCAAATGATAAGACCAGAAGCAACCTAATAAGGACAGAATCGGAGATTTTAGTCATTACTGTCCGAACGGACACTTACTACAACACGTAATTGAATGGAGAATCGTATCTTGGAACACTGCCGCTTTTATTCCTTTCTGTCAATTCTACAGCTGGAAAAGGTAACTTATGAGAATTCTACACACATATCCTTCACTTTGAAGCAATTCCTGCAAATTTCAAATATTTTTCAAATCACTGATAGTGTCTTTAAAGTTTCGCAAGATTTCTCTGAGAGCATGTCGCCAATATTGCAGCCAGATACGTTACCATAATTCGAATGGATACAAAATTGCTAAAAATAAACTGAATACATATGTTCCAATATGTGATAAATCGAGAAGATGTCAATGTTATATTATACATGTTTTGCATAAAAATCTGGATTCAAAGTAACAAATTCCTACCCTAGTAATGAAGGAAATCCCTCATGGTATGTTCATACCGCGCCAGATACGGTACCTCCCTTCTGCTACGCAAAACGGCGTGATACATAAAGTCGAATACTACACTATCTTAGCATGAAGGTAATACCTGATAAGGTATAGAGACTAAGTCTGTGAAGCACGTACTTCATCAAGAACGGCAAGATTAAGAAAAAGGACGGCCAGATACGTTACCCAGATGCGTTACTTAAGTGTCAATGTTAGGGCAATATACTAAAAATCATATATTTTGTTAAGATCACCCATGCATTGTTCCGTGTTCTGAGAATATTGAATATTAAAGTTTACGATTTCCAATGATTTTCAGGAATTCCTTGATGTTGATAAATTATCATTTAGGAGACCAAACTGTTTCTATACCTAACCGATGTAAATGACCTTTACAGCAAATTCAAAATAATGAACTAAGCTTTCAGGTCATACCGTATATGTTGCTTAAAAATTCAAAATGGCGGACACAATCAGAGTCAAGTTTTTTTACTCACCCTGTATAAATACAAAATGTGTCACGAAACTAATTAAAATGTAATGAGTCTAGACGTATAGGCAGTAGACAATGACCTCTTTGCATCACATTTAATTCAGTTTACCTTTAAAATCCCGATATGATCACAGGTTGGCTGCTTGCTTGGGATACTTCAAATACATGTTGTGCTTGCCATCCACAGATATATGTGAAATGTCACAGGGAAGAAAACAGGCGATATTTGTTTTTTCATTGCAGAGAAAAATACATAAAATGTAAATAAAAAAGAAAATTCATTATCAAGAAATGTTCACCCTGTTCCCTATTGGCCTACAGAAAAAAAACACTGTACATACCAATATCGAAACTGACGGAGGCAGGTCCGGAACTAGCTTGGGGTACACCGTTATCAGCTGTACACGTGACGTTTGTAGTTCCAGCTAGGCGCCGTGAGTATATATTACTAGTATAGCTCATCAAACCATGATCATCTGAAGTAGGAAGGCCACTGTTCTCGCCCACTGTGTCCCCTCCAAGGAGCCAGGATATGGCAGGCGTTGGCCTGGCATTAAACGCCGTGCACTGGAAATCATGCGGCAACGGACCAGTAACCTCCAGTGTATGTCCATCTCTATAAGGGATTCCATCTACCTTTAATGTCAGGAAGGCAGACTCAGGTGGCACTGAATTTAAGATAATAAAAGGAGAAAATAACTAGAAAGAGACAATGTGCCCTCTCCAAGGGCACGAGGTAAGTTAGGCGTTGTTGACCTTTGATCCCAAAAGAGTGGGTCGTATGAAGCGGTCACGATAGACATTTTTTTCACCTTTCATGGAGATCTACAAGATGCACCATTACGATTTGCCATTTTACCCTGTTTTCATTGTTTACAACATTAAATGTTTTGATCCCTGTGACTCCAGGATGACTTTTGACCCCGAACGGAGCAGACCAAAAGATACAAGATAAAGCTCATTCATATATAACATACAGCCGGCCGAGATGATTGCATGCAATTTGTAGAACAAGATAGGTTTTGTAAATTGACAATTTTGAGCATTTTGACCTTTGACCCCCAAACCATAGGTCCTGTGACAAGGTCACCATAAGCTTTTTTTTTCGTCTTTCAACAATGTCTACTTCTGATGATACATTTAGATTTGCCATTTGACCCGCCCGTTTTTAAATTTTTACACTATTAAGGTTTTTTGCTCTCTGTGACCCTTAGGTAGCCTTTGACCCCCAACAAAGCACAACGCATATAGTTTGTATCAAGGTCATTATACTCTGAGCGATTTTGGTTATTAGAGGTCAAAGCGTTAAGGATTGAAATTAGGTTTATAAGAAAAGAAAGAAGAAAGAAACGTTGAGAAAACAAGTTAGGCAAAACGCCTAACTTAAAAACTATAAACATTATCATGCCTCTTATATGTCAACTTTCGATCTAGACGCCTTCATTCTACCGCATCATAATTACAACAACCGATCTGTGTGGGGCTGCGATAAGAGACCTGGAAGGCGCGAAACTCTCTCAAGAGGTATGGGGCCCTTCAACGTGACCCTGCACTTCTTAGAACAGAGCAGTTGGCCCAGGCCTCTAGAGGAAAAGTGACCTTAGTTGAGCTACCGTGCCAATGCCACGTAGGTTCCCCTGCCGTGGCTCTGCCACGTGTGATCAGCTGCCGTGGCCTGGCTACGTTAAACAACTAAGAAGCACAACCGACCAATTAACCACAACCGACCGGTCAGAAACCGGGCAAGGCGCGGCACTCTCATATGCATGAGGCAGGGGCGCTTCAACTCCCCATCCTATGTAGGATTTGCCGAAGCCGGCAGATGGCCGACAATTTTTCAGCAAACTACGGGTAATCATCACCTGCCGACTGAAGTTGGGACTACCGCACAAGGGTCCGATAATGTACACTTGGCAGGGCCACGGCAGCGTGATCATTAACGTAATTAGCGGTAAATCAATTCTATCATTGACCCCTAGGCTGTGGAATAAGCCTGACTGTGCATAATCTTAGTTCTTTTCAGTCTTAGTTCTTTCGAGAGACTTCCCAAGACCCAATAGTTATTAGCTGTGTGGTTTCTGTTCCTCATTCCTTTCTTTTTTCACCGCGCCTAGAATCCTTTGGTAATTAGGTGCATTAGAAATCCTGCTGCATTGTACTATCTTGTTTCCGAAAAAAACAATTCCCTGTAATATTGAAGAAGAGTTTGGGAATGATCGAACACGTAAGATAGTTTAAGTCACCTCTGATCTGTTCAGATTTTGAGAAGCAAAGAAGATCGTTGTTAATTAGCGACATGCTACTGTGGTATTGCGAAATAAAGCACCATATTGAGGCCCAACTAAGCGGCACATTTCTCATCGGGCTCATTATATGAAATTCCTACTCAAAATGACACATGGGCAACACCTTTCATAAAGGTCGTGAGTGATGACTCAGTCAGTTACATACAGATAAAGATTACTGGCTGGTCTTCCGACCAGCAAAACCCACTTTGACCTATATTGCATCCAATTGCCGACTTTGATCATCTGAATTTATCATGTGTAAGAATATGCAACAAATTCATTCAATAATTGCCAAATGTGTCCTCCATCTCAATATAAATGTATTACCACCAAAAAAATGCAGTTTTTTCACTAGGTCTCCGTACTGCATGGCCTCTTTATACGTGGGGTCATTTGTTCATCGCTGATATATAGATGCTGCTTATTATTTCACTCACCAGTGACATCAAAAACGAAGTTGAGTTTCGACTTCATCTCCAGCAGCAGAACATTGAATCTCATTGCCTTGGTGCTCCAAAACAAAGCACCAAAAAGTGAAACAGTGGGTGACAGGTTGTGCAACACAATCTACTAAGTTCCAGTGCCTACATGGTCCTGTTGAACGTCGTTGCCATTGCTACTATGAAGGAAACCAACTAACGCTGGGCTCCCCATCACCTCCATTGACCACACATGAAGGGTATCCTTGATTCATGACTACAGGATATGTTGGTGGTGGTGAGGTCCGGAGTAGGAGAATCGCTCAGTTCAGGCACTGCTGTGATAATTGCCGATGAAGGTTGAGCTGAACAGATAATACATTCACATTTGGTGTCAATATCAACATTTTTTCTGAAATTCTGATAATGTACCAATGCAGCTCTACAAACATTGAAAATGGCCAATACAGTTGTTTAAATTGATGTGGGATTATTAACATCACTGCCATAATGACATCAACGTTAGGTGGTACAAGCTGTTTTTTTTTTTAAATTTCCTGGCAAAGGTGAGAGACCACAGACAAAGGGTTGGTTCCACAATTACATGACCTCCAACCACTTGTAAAGGAGGGCTCAGAATATACTGGCCCAAACACACTTGTGAAACAGCACTGCTTAGAGTGCAAACTGACCTCTTTACGCAGTTCACCAAAAACAGGAAACCATCCTTGTTCTTTTAGATTTCAGCGATGTCTTCGATACCTGCGACCACAATATATTACCTTCAAAGATTATCTCAGCGATATGGTATATGGTGTACCATATCCCTTACGTACCTAATCCCTTTTTTTGGAAAATTAAGAAAATTAACGAAGCTGACGATTGAGACTTTCAATAGAGCGCCCCTCCCCGGACGATAAGTAAGCTGCCGATCATGCTTCACTCCCAGATAAGTTGGTGTAGGATTGCATGGCAGATGCGCTATATTGAGGTTGATTTGACGCTGTCGATGAGCCTCTTGGTGTTAAGATGGAAGGCAGTAGCGGTGGTCTTGGCTTCAAACAGCCCGAGTCTCCAGGTCCTGAGATATGCTGCAAGTAGGGCCATATCTGCAGTAAGTGTACTTACTACTTCAGTCCATCTTCTGTCCGAGTGACGAAGGTCAATATCGTCGGCGTAATCCATATTGTCTAGATGTTGTTTGAGGTAGATCGTTAGAGGTAATTACCTCAATGATGAACATGTCACTTTCTTCAGGCACTATACCATCATGCCTAAAGACAACCCACGTGTACCCCATTCTAGAGAGTCTTAGACATGGGTCCCAGTTTAAGTTTATTGCTAAGCTCTTAGAGAGATGTTGCCTGCAGCAAGTCCAAAATTACATGACCTCCAACCACTTGAACAGCAAAGCTCAGTCTATATACTGTCCCAAACACAGCTGTGAAACAGCACTGCTTAGAGTGCAAACTGACCTCTTTACGCAGTTCACCAAATCAGGAAACAATCCTTTTTCTTTCAGATTTCAGCGCCACCCTGAATTGGTTCATATCTTACCTAAAAGATCGCTCTCAAACAGTTGCCACTGGAAAGGCAGTCTCTACTAGTCGACGTCATCTTGGTTACGGTATTTATCAGGTCAATAGTAGGGGCAGTGGCGTAACCAGACCTTTGCAAATGGAGGGTCAGAAGGGGTGCCGAAGCATTTTTTTAGGGGGCGCATTAGGATTATTCTCCATAGACACTGTACAAAAAGTCAGTTCATTGGGGGGGGGCTGGCGGGGGGCAAGGGTTCTGTTTGGGGGGGGGGGGCTTGCGCATCCTACCCCCCTCCCCCACCCGCTGGTTACGCCACTGATTAGGGGCGGCGGGTTTTACTTATTACTCCGCACCAATCAGTGACATTCGCAATCTTGCTAATTGCCCTCATGGAAGCGTGTATCAATGACATCAAAGCCTGGGCAGTTCAAAAGAAAATGATATTCAACGATGCTCCTTAATCATACAATTTCACTCTCGCTTTGTAACAGCAATCTCTTTCCATACTCACAATAGGCGACTGATTGGTTGGCCTCACACATGAAGCAAAGAACTTATGCATTCTCTTTGAGGATACTCTCTAAATGGGGAAACGTGCCTCCAATGCTTGTACAGCTGGTTGAGCAAGCTTCCGTCGTATTGGAAACCTACGTAAGTACCTGAATGCTGAAGAAACAGAAAAGCTTGCCTATGCGTGCATCACATCTAGAATTGACTGTTGCGAGAGCCAGCTCATTTGACTTCCGGACCAATTGATTGAACGCCTTTTAACGCTGAAAAATGCTACTGCCCGACTTGAACCAAGCGTTCTGAACACATCGACCCACTTCTAAACAAGTTGGACTGGCTCCCTATACATCAAAGAATCAAATATTATACTCTTCTTCTGGCTTATAAAATGCCTTCCCGGCTGGCCGCCTTATACTTATGCCTTGCGTTCATCATCTTTGACCCTGCTTGCCGTTGTTCCAGTACAGTTATGGCGCCCGGGCATTCATTGCTGAAGCTCTACTACTGTGGAATGAACTCACAGAATGAATAAAGACTAGTGATTCCATTAATTATTACATGAAGTGAAAACCTACCACTTCAACCAGTATTATAACTGAACTTTCTCGTGTCAACCTTCATGTGTTTATGTAATGTTGTAATTGAATGTGTATTCCCTCTATATTTATATTTGTGTTTCCTTACAATCATCATGGTTTTAATTATGTGTCATTGATTATTTCTACGTGTTAGCTTCTTAAATCTGCCTTGTGTACTTTTAAGTAATATAGGACTGTACGTTAAGCTCCTGTTGTAATCATAGTTTGGTTGTATTTACGTTTAGGGGACACTTAAAAACTCAACCGCCGGCTGCCTACCGGTTCCGCGCGGTTATTTTCGGTTGGAACCGGTTTTCTATTGTCAACCGCCATAAACCGCGGGTCGATCGGCGGTTGAGTTTTGAAGTGGTCCCGTATACGTCCTCTTATATTGGCCACTCAGAGGCTTTTGGTAATAAGGACTGTATATAAAATTCTTATTAGTAGTAGTATTATAATTATTATTTATTATTGGGCTTGGCCAAACTCTAGCGGTATGCGGATCCTACCATTTTTACTGGAACAACATCAACATATACAGCCACAGATACATATTTCAGTACGGAAACCTAAAATTCGTTCTAACATAAATTCAAATGCGTTTTAGAACGATTATCCACTCTACCTACATAGTGGCAGTAAGGATGGTTAAATGCCGCAAACTTCGGCATTCAAAGTGATCCATTCATATTCTTTTAACTATAATAGTTCTTATGTCGCTTTCTTATTACTGGTTTACCGTGTGGTTCATATATATCGGCAGACTCATCGGCTAGCCTTCCGCGCACATGCTCTTGTTTTGTCAATGCATATAGCGCGAAAAGCAAGGATAGCGTCGGTCGACGTTTACCGATGAATTAGGAACCCACCATCACTCTGCCAGCTTAAGGTAGAAGAGGAGGGATTGACATTTTTTTCTTAAGAAACATGATAGAAACTTAAGTCTTTGGGTAAATAATAAGTGTATCACAAAGTACTCAAAAAAAACCTGCAATTTCAAATTCTTGCATATTAATTAGCTAATTTCCATATTTAATTAGCGCAAATTACACAGTTTTTGAGAAAAATGTACTCCGCCCATAAAATGTCACAGAAGTGATTGAGGTGTCAAATTAAGCTTTTGAAAAGCATCTATGCATTGGTTTAACATGAAGAACATCCCACATATAGAGGGGGTAGGGTATACAAAAACATGATTTGACACACATGAATTTTGGAACATATGACCAAACCTGAATAATTTCAAACTCTAGTGTATTGAAGTTAGACCAAATCACAGCTCTTGGTCTAAAGATCATTTGTGCAAAGTTTCAGCTCTATAGGGGGTTTAGTTTTGCCTGCACATTTTTTTAAAGATCGCAAACTCATGAAAAAATGTAATACAAGAAAAACGCTTTTTAAATCTAGAAACACTTAATTTGCATATTATGTAAATTATTTTTATGTTTAAAAGCAATTTTGAAAAAAAGATTTAGAAAGAACATGAATTTTAGAAAATGCTGATACTACTTGCAGACTTAAACTATATTCCATTTTGAAGTTACGGAATGTTAAAAGTAAAAATTTTCAAAATAGCTGGGTGAAAAACAATAAGAAACAAAAGTAATTTGTGACACTACATTTCCTTTGTTTTCTATTGCTTTGAGGCAAGCAATTACATCAAACGGTGAACTAGAATTGACGATAACTATCGAACCGAATGTCCGATTTGAATGGGATAAAAAGTATTTTAAAAAGAAAAATGTGCTCTGTTGAATAATGTAAAAAACAATTTTGAAAAAAATATTAATTTTGGGGGGTCTAATCCCTCCCCTTCTACCTTAATGGACCGCTTGCCCGAAATCTAGTGTGTCCTGATTTGTAGGGTGGATTAATAAAAAGTAATGTCCTTTTTGGCTTTAGTTATGAAGAATATTAAATGAAAATAAAAAAAAAATAATAAGTATAAAAAATATTAAATTGAGATTACTTTGAACATACACAAAGATGCAACATAACGTCCTCCGAAGCTGCAGTTTAATATCGGGCTTACTTCCACATCATCTTCAAACCACAGCGTCGTAAATACAGTGTGAACATAGCTGTCGCCTTCCTTTATCGTATTAGAGGAATTGTGGATGCCGTTCACGTTTCCATAAGCGAACGTCATTACAGGATTGTCATTGGTGACGCGACATTCGATGTTGTAAAATCCTGGTAGAAGACTTACCCTCTCCCCGTTAGTAGAATAGTGAACGTTGTTCATGATTAGACTCACTGTTCCTGTTGAAAAGAACAAACAAATAACCATTGTCTTATATAGGGTCTTTTTATTAACTACCCACACCAATTTTTTATCCTTATTGTCATTGGTTTATGATACGTACATGGTCTGTCCATTGCCCAGACTCGTTATAATTTGCAAGAAATACAAATTACACTGTTGCTCATAAAATTGGAATATTTTTTCAGACCCAATCTTAAAACGTATTTCTATTTGAACGCCTCCGTAATCATATTACGAATGATTACATAATGAGTCCCCACTACCCAGGTGAAGTGAATCCATACATGATTTTGAATTACGTAACTATGCCTTCTATAAAGGCTAGACGTCTGTTGTTTGTTCCTTTTCCCTGCTCCAAGCCTGTGTGCAACAAGCCCGCGTTTTTAGAATTGGTTGTTTGTTACCATTACAACAAAAACTGACACAGAGGTTCCCCATAGGCTATGCCTCGTCCAACGGTATTGTCAATACGCCGTAGAGAGCTTGCACTCCGACGGAAAGGGTACAAACAAACCAAGTCGCTGATTTCCTCGGAATATTGCAGAGTACGGTCTGTAAACTCCTCAGACATCATCAAGAGGTGGGTCATTTGAGGTCAATAAATCTCCAGGACGACCACGATTGACTACCTGACGAGATGATCGCCGACTGCTTAATCTGTGCAGTAGAGCCCGGAAAATGCCAACTACCCGTCTTTGTCGTTTGAGGAGAAAACACTATGGAATCAACGTTTCCCGCCAAACTGTAAATCGGAGATTGCTTCAACATGGATACCAATCAAGACGAATGACCAAATCTCGACGTCTAACCGTTCACCACAGAGTTGCTCGACTTCGCTGGGCTAGGGAAGATTACAACTCTGGCGACATGTTGTCTTTATGAACGAGAGCCGCAACATCCTTGACTGACCGTCAAGATGGAAGACAAAGGGTTCGTCGATTACGTGGCCCCGTGGTGAGAACCTCCGAGATGACTGTATTCAGGAATCTACTCAAGGTGATGGCGGCTCAGTGATGGCATGGGCTGGTATTCATTATGAAGCAAAAACGTCACGGATGGTGCCAGATGGAAACATGAAGGCCGTCGTGTACCTGGACATTCTGGAAAATCACTGCCTTCTACATGAAAGAAGGGTTTATGCAAGCAATTTTCCTGGGGTGCCTTAGGGACAATCTTCCTCAAACTCAGGCTCAGGCTCTGACCGATGAGTTGGACGCTCTGCCCATTGACATCATAAACAACCTTGTAGACAGTATGCCGCGACGTCTTGACGAACTGATTCATGCCAGTGGTGATCAAACTAGATATTAGTTACTGGTTGACATTTAAAACAGTTTAAATTATTGAACATTTGGATGCATGAAATTACCCAAAAATACTGACTGAAAAAAAATGTAATAAAATCCTTAAATCTGCTGTTCAAATACCCCCTTTTCCTTTCAGGCTAAGGACAGAGTTTGTAAAGGTTTAATTGTGGACTAAGTTCATGGTGATATGTTCGGAAGAGACTGATCATTCAAGAAGTATGGCGATATACACCGTAGATATCATAATAACTTACACTCTAAGAATCATTCCATAAAAGTGGTAAGAAATATTTTATTCCAACTTTATGAGCAACAGCGTATTATCATTCCAATACTCCAAGACAATCAGTGACTTTGGTTGCTTTCACCGAGAAAGCATGCAAATCAGCCTTTTTTGTCTGATCACAAAGGACATTTTCACCTCCAACCAGAAAAATCTGTCTCAAAACCACCTCAAACCAGGCAAACCTGACAGGTGACCCCGGTTACGCCCCTGCACTTTATAACGGCTTCTCTAACAAGATGGATGTTGGCTTAGTGCAAACCGGATCACCCCGATTTTGCACTCTCCTTTTTGACTAAGAATATCTTTTGTTCCACATATCGGATTGTAATGATTAAACAGCAAATTAAAGCTATTATTTGGACTTTAAAGAACACACAAACGTAAAAGACCCATGCGTATTTAGTTTTAACCAAAATGCCTTTGATCTGAGTGTTAACATTTTAGACAATATTGTAAAAACCATGACTTTAACTGCCAAAAGTGCTAGTCCCGAGATATGGTCGAGAAAATCCAACCCGAGTCTCCCTCAGAAAAAAACTGGCGTAAACCAGATGGGGCAGACTGCCCTCCCGGACAATAAAATTGGGGACGGAGAACGAAGAATGGGGACGAAGATGAAGGGGAGAGAGAAAAGGAGAAGGAGAGAAGAAAGAGAACGAAAGGGGAAAGAGAAGGGAAAGAAAGAGGAAAGGGAGAGAAGAAAAGGGAGGAGCAGGAGATGGTAGAGATGAGAAAGGAACGGGAAAGGGGAAGGAGGAAGGTATGATCCCCCTTCAGAATTCGAAAAGAATGGAAAGTGGACACAAAATTGGTGCTCCCTACTTATTTTAGAAGTCCTGCATCCGCCCTGTAGCTGATAGCAACCGGAAAACTTCTTGAGTCTCCCCCCCCCCCCTCCCAGGGGGCTCAGGTCTGGTTACGCCCCTGGTCTCCCGCCTACATTCAAGCGCACCAATCGTCCAATAGTCTGGGTCAAATGAGGGAGAGTGCCCACCTGGAGAAAGAGAAATATCAGAGACAAGAATTTGGAAGCAAAATCAACGGACAGCTATGTAAACGGAATAGAATAATGAATTCTGTATCTTTGTTCATATGTGATTATAAACAATACAAATACACAATATGACCCACTAATGAAAGTGTGAACTTTTCCAGGTTCAACATAACCTGGTGGTGGCCGAGTATTTTGAGGACAAGGTACGCTTAATCTTAAAAGATATAAAGTAAAAAATATTAACGGGTTCGTGAATCATAGACGCTATGTGTACGTAAAAGTAAATTAAATTTGTTATATCATTAAAACATCTGTTTAGGTTCAGTGTTCTGGACCTCTCTCTCTCTCTCTTCTCTCTCGCTTTGATTTCTCGTCGTGTATGTTTGTTGTGTGTTGTGTGTGTGGTCTGTGGCACTTATAAGAGATTACATTTGAGTGTATTTTCAAGTTTAAAGAGACATTTCCTGACTGATTTTTACATTGTGGTGTTATTTTTTTCATTGTGGGAGTATTTTTTACTGGAGTTTTTACTATGTTAGAATTGTCCTTTAACTGAATAAACATGTAAACTGTATTGAGGTTATCCTAAAAGAGTAGAAATGAGGATTTTTCTAGTTTTAGTAACTATATAGGCACGGCGGCCGCAAGCCTCTTGGCTGAAAAGTGAGAACATCTAGAAAAAAAAAATAAAAAAAATAATGGTTTTTTTTAAAAATCTTTAAAAATGTCTAAAAAAAAAGTGTCTTTTAAGAGAAACAATCGCAAAAAACTATATAGGTTTGAAATTCTTCCTGATATAGTTTGAAAACGTGCATTTTTCTGAAAAAATGTCTCTAAAAAAGTGTCTTTTTAAGAGATTTTTCAGTAACTCCCACAATGTAGCTCTTGCAAGGATGTGTGTGTGTGTGGGTGTGGTGTGTGTGGTGTGTGTGTGTGTGTGTGTGGTGTGGTGGGGTGTGGGGTGTGTGTGGGTGTGTGTGTGGTGCAGTGGAGGCTATCATTTCCTACCATGCACAAATTTAAACTGTTTCATCAATACTCAATAGCTAAAATTGTGTGGTTATTACCTTGCGTTGTTTGTGGGCCCATCGTAGGGCCATTGTCATTTCCTTTAAAATAGAGGAAAGCAAACCAAAGTTGTATGGCAATAATGCCACTTTAGTTCCTTTCGGTAGAAAAAGGTCGTCGTCCGTCTAATTTTCGAAAAGAGATTTCGGTGCCAATATCATCATATTTCAAGGTATTTGTTACTGTAAATTCTATAGTTTCTGCGTTACAATGCACTATTAGTGATCGAGAGTCAAAAAATATTTGAATATTCAGGAATGGCTTAAAAAGGTAGCATAAGTTATTGTGTTTCCAAATAGAAACGGAAGGAAAACAGCAGTATTCAAAGATATGAACCTCCATTAAATTAAAATACGTGTTGAATTAAGAGTCCGTAATTAACGTACAATATCCGATTTTGTCATTTGGAGTTTTTCATCGCATCAATCGTAGCGTTATGTTGGCACGATCACTTTTTCAAATACTGGACAAGAAAGTCAATATAAAACCAACTTTTAATAAAAACACAAAAGTGTTACGTAAGATCTTTAAAGAAGTACAACAAGGAATCTGCATTGATAAATTGATGAAATTGATTGGACTTGCGTGTTAATTGTTGTAGTGACATTAACAAGGCGTTGTCCATGTTTGCACACTGTTTATGAATACATTCGACTCCATTGCTCCTCTCAGAGAGGTACGGATCAATCACCGATCTGAACCTGGGATGCGAGTGAGATTATGCCAACAATTAGAGAAAGAGATTCTTTGCTCACTAAGTTAATAAGAAACAAACATATATCTGAGTCTTAAAAGAAGATTGCAAGTTAGAACAAGTAGCCCAAAAGAGAGATTCAGATCTGCTAAGCAACAGTATATGCTTCAAAGATTGAAGAAATAAAAATGATTGCTAAAAAAAGCTCTGGCAAAACATGAAAGAGCTTGGGTACAAAACAAACTAAAGATTCTGGCAATGTTGTTTTGGATATGATGGTAGGAAAGGTTTGAGACAACAAAGAAGTTGCTGATCATTTTAACAGTTTTTCATGGGTGTTGCTGCTAAAGTTGTTGATGAGTTGCCCTTCAACCTTAGTCGGTCTTTTTGATGTTGATTCTGCAAGGTTCAAACGCATTTACCTCAGATGCAGCCTGGTGCATTTGAGTTCACGGGGTCTGTGAGACCTCTTGTTTATGAAGAATTATGTAATCTTAACATCAATAACAGCACTGGCTTGGACGGCTTACCAGCTCGATTTCTTAAGATGCTGTAGTGATCATTAAGACACCCATGACGTAAATTATTAATTTGTCTATCAGGACCGACAGTTATTCCGAAGAGTGATATGAAGATTGCGAAGGATGAAAACAGTGGTAAAAAAGAAAGAGCAGGTTGGAAGTTGGAAATTATAGGCTGGAGCATATTCTCTGTGGCTCCAAAAATTTTGGAGAAAGCTGTGTTGGTTCAATTAAATATTTTTCGGATAACAATATCTTATTATAAGTTCAGTACGGTTTTAGAGGTAAATATTCCACTGATACATGTCTGAGCTACCTGCAAAAGACATATCAAAAACCCAACTCAGTGCTGGGATGGATCACCGTGTGGTGCTTCTTGACATCAGAAAGCATTGGTCCACTACACAATCACTCTATTGTATTAAAACAAACTAAGAGCTTTGGGTTATAAAAATACACCACATTGGTTTGAGTCCTACTTAAATTGCAGCTCTCAGATCGGTAGTATTAACGGTTCGACTCTGACTCCGTGAATTTGGACAGAGGTGTTCCACAGGGGGGCTCTTAGGCAAGATTATTCCGTGCTACGTTAATGATATGCCGAACTGCGTTGATTGTACACGCTTCAGTGTGCAGATGATAGCGCATTAATTGTTTCTGATAAAGATCCATCAAAAATCGGTCAGAGCTTTTTTCTCAGTAAAAACCTTAGCAGCTGCAATAATGCTCATTGACAATAAACTTTCTCTTAACATGGGTAAAACAGAACTATTCTTTTGGTACAAAGCGGAAACTGGCAATTGCAAGATTACCACTATTGAGGTGAAGGCAGATAATGCATGCTACTCCTTCTGTCAAATATTTGGTCATACCATTTGACCAAATATTATGAATGGGGATGATAGGCTCGTCCTCATTAAAAAAAAGTCAATTCCAGACTGAAATTTTCTTTATAGGACAGGCAAATTTCTCGAGACAGATACCAGAATATCTTAAGTACCGCTCTCATTCTTTGTTGTTTGATTATGTCAAATTTCGTCCTGGATAGGTGGCATCATAAAACAGAGATTAGACTTGCAAATTGCTCAAAAACAAAGTTATCAGGTTTATTCTCAACAAGCATGCATCATAATTCATATCTACTGAAAAGATTTAAGAAACTTTCTATTTCTGACATTCATAATAGAGCAAGCAACTCAGATTAAACCATGTAATGATATTCATGAGGTTGGCCCAGATTATTCAGAATAACTTCACCCGTATATTAGTGGTCTCAAACATAGTACCAGAATAGTTGCATAATTTCCGTCCACCCAAAAGTTTTTATACCACTATAACTTCGGGGTCATTTTATTATATAATGCTATTCGTGAGTTATGGGCGTAACTCGCGTAAACTTTTCTGGGACTCACGTTATTCTTTAGTGCGTGACTCGCGTTAGGACGTTTTCGTGCACTCCGCTTTACTCTTTAGTGCGTGACTCGCGTCATTCTTTTGGACGCTGCATTTCGCATGCAACTTAATTTTTCAAGTTTGAATAATAATCAGGGAAATGATCTTTTTTTTCAGTAGTCATTACTATCCGCCTTCATTTCAAAACTACATCTGTTTTTCTTTGCTAATACAGGTGAGTCAAAAAAAAATTGACCCGGATTGTGTCCGCCATTATCAGTGTTTTAAATAATATATATATAACGTAATGTGATATCATCGGAACCTATTTCATTAATCTTAATTTGCTGCCAAGATAATTCCAATCGGTTTCAAGTATAGCCGAGCTACCGTCTTTTGAATCAAGTAGTCCGTTTCCCCCGTCCACGGAATCCAATTAATTTGAATCAACAAAAACCAAAAATCAGACGATACACAATTTGAAATACCACACGTCTCGCCCTCCTTTAGCAAATGTGATTTTCGTGACAGTAGTGCAGAAAACCGACTTTGCTGGATTCAAACGACTTGTTGGAACTCGGTAACTCGGTCTATACATAACCTAAAACCGATATGAAGATCCTTAACATGACAAGCAAATTAAAGATAATGAACTAAGCTTTTTTCAGATGATTATTTCCCATATGTTTAGATGTACTTGTGACTTGAAAATTCAAAATGGCGGACAAAATCAGGGTCCAGTTTTTTTTTGACTCACCTGTATTAGCACTGTTATACTAACCATGTTGCTTTGGAAAATTCCACTTTAACATGGGATTACCCAGTACTAGAATTTAAAAACAAACACTTGTAAAGCTTCTTGGCACAAATCTGTTTCAATTTAATTAACACAAATTTAAAACATTACCCTTAATTGAATGTACTAAAATAAATCCCATTCCTTATGCTCCAATTAATCCGTTAGGACACTGGTCATACGGAACAGAAGATGCTTTTTCACTCTAAACATTTGGGACACCTGCCAGACAATGTCATGCCCTTTATATAATATATATATATATATATAATTATATTATAGATATATATATATGATATATATATATATATATAGAATCTAGGTTCTAACGGGCACGCACCTTACCCACATTTTTAAGTATTATTTGAGTCAAAGGGCCCTAGTCCTTAAAGAAGAACAAAGTCAACTTGGAAAGGAAAGAAAGATCAGAGAAGAGAAAGCTCAAAAGAGCACTCGCCGGGAATTGGACCCGGGTCACTTGCGTACATAGCAAGCGTGATAACATATACACCACGAGTCCACACGGCTGAGATAACTTGAGGTGAGGTGGGTGATATAGCTATTAGAGATATATTGGAGCCGCACAGTGGGGCAGGGAAAGAGTCAAAGTGTTGGCCAAAACCCTAATTTGGCGACCACTATTTTTTTAATTTTTTATTGCTATTTGGAAAGAAGGTGCCCTCAAGAATATATTCCCACAGAGTTTTTCAATCTGGTAATTTGAAGTTACTATTTTCGCCTGTTAATTTAAAAATGGTCAAAATATTTCCAAGCTTAAAAACACCAATATGCAATCAAACCTCTGTATCTCTTTAAAGTAATTCTAATTTACTATTTTTTCTATATATTGTAAAGTCTTTCTTTGCAGATACTATATATGATAAGGTTAACATAATTTTTCCCGTTTAATAATTTAATCCCTAACGTCTGAAAAAATCTATTGAAATCATCATTTCATTTAAAATATAAACCGGAAGTTATCATTTCCGTCGATTTCCGCTCTAAATCAATACAGACTCTTTAAAAAAGATTATTCTTTATGATGATACCAAATTTACTTGCAGTCTCTGCAGTCGTCAACGCTAGGGATTGTTTTATGTCGCCCGGTACGACCAAAAATAGAGTAAAAAATGACACGTGGTGGCGTACGCAGCACAGACCATGATACTCGTAGACTACATGTAACAAATACGCATACCATGCAGTACCTATATAAGGTAGGATATTCGTGATCTCCGCTTTAAATGTTATACGATCTTCTAAGAAAGGATTATCCTATACAATGACAAAAAATCTACTCGAAATCGTTTGCAAATCTGAAACACTAGAATCATTTTATGAGTAACTTACTCAGAGAATAAATGAAATCTTTGACCAATCAGAAAATAGCATTTTGTGAAGTCATAGGAACCACAAATACTTCCATCGATTCCTGGGGACCAACCTTATATCCATGCCAATCAAACATTGTATATAATTGGTCTGGGTTTAATCTTGAAAAATATTCTAGACCAATCAGAAAACAGTATGTTGATGACGTCATTGATCTCAAAAGTGCTTCCACTCGATTTCTGGGGTCACCAAACCCTAATATCCATGCAATCAACCGAAGTATAATATGTGGGTCCGAGTTTAAATCTTGAAAAAAAAAAAAAATACATGTCTCTCAACCAATCAGAAACCGTATTTTGATGCCGTCATAAAGGAACTCAAAAATGCTTTTAATAATTTTAAATCGATTGCTTGGGTCACCAAAAACCTATGTCCATGCAATCAGTCATCGTATTATATATGGGTCTGGATTTATCTTGAAAAAATTATTCCCGACATCAGAAAACAGTATTTTGATACGTCATTCATATTTGTTAGATGCAATTTTTGAATTCGGCAGGCCTCCAAACCCCTAAGATGCTCATATGATGAGATTTTGTAAAGGCTTTGCAAAGAGATCGTTATTGAGTTTGGGCACATTCCCCTCAATTCTGGCCCACTGTGCGCCGGTACAGTATATACATCTAATATACATATAGATGCTTCTGGTGTAGAAAAATGTCTATTCTACATATAATTGACGAAAGGGCTTCCAATATCAAAGAAATTGAAATTGTTTGGGGCAAAGCAAGGACTTAGAATTGTATTATGTCGTAGGCTACCAAAAGGCATATAGGTCATTGTACCACTGTGGAATGCTTTCAGTAAACTCCTCGTTTATATAATATTTAATCAAGTTACACTTGTAATCAGCTTTAACACAGGTGACTGAAAGTATTCTATTCGCTGCTGTGCACCGGGAATACCATTTTATCAAATTGAAAGCCCCTTGGCCCAATTCAACACAATATTATATATTTTACTTTGAAATTATTTATAAGATATACACATGTTGTAATCACGATCCTTGTAAGTGGCGAAGCATGTCAAGAAACCATGATTTCTTATGCTGTGTTTACTAATAAGAGTCGGGATGCTTAGATAGAAACCGGACCGTTCTATTGGGAAATGATTTTTGTCTGTTTTTTTTTTTTTCACAAAAAGTAATAGAAATATAGGTGTTGTGATGACCTAACACTCGCAAATTAGGGGCAAATGGTTCATTTGGAATTTGGACAAAATAATACTGATAGATGGGTAAACACACGTTGTTCCGACTGTTCAAGTTTGATTTTTTTAAAACAAGGATTGTTCACCTTTTGGAAGAGCGCCCCCAATTTTCAAAATTTGATATTTTTGCACAGTTACGTTGGTAATTGTCTGAGGGGAAACTATACCTGCGAACGAGGAATGCTAAAAAAATACGTATTTATCACAAAAAAGCGATTTTGTGCATTAAATTTGGGATCCAGATTGGATTAACGGCAGAGCTGAAAATGCTACGTCTATGGATCCCGTCCATGATGAAATAGTGCCATCTCAGAAAATAACCCTAACTTGACGTGCCCGAAGGATGAAAACAACTAATGGAAGAGCGTGGACACGTACATGGCGCATTCCCCGCTATTTCACATTGGAGGCCGTTCCAGCAGCCGTTGAATTATTATCGGGATCCCACGATAATAATTATTCGCGTAAAAAATCCTTCGTTTGTGACAAATAGACATTTTCCGAGCTTAACCATTAACAGGAATAGTTTATAGCCAGTTACCAATGCAACGTGTAAAAAAATCTCCAAATTTTTGAAAAATTGGGGGCGCCCTTCATAAAAAATGTGCTAATATTGCTTTAAGTTGAGAATGGGATTCTCATTTATGACCATACACAGTGTGAACAAACGGTTATCCTTAAAGGTGCTTGTTCCATTTGTGTATATGTGTTCCTCTCTACTTGAATGAGAGCCTGGCCCATGGCACATACGCCCCATCAAGTACCGTGGGAACCAAACTTGCGGTTTATGGTAGAAGCAATATTGCAAAGACTATTCAATACTGTGCTATATTGATTGTAACACATTAAAACGGCCGGGGGTTTTTATTTTGAGGATATCTTGGAAGGAAATGGATGTAAGGACTCAAATTATTTCTATGACGAGCCATTGAGAAAAAATACCGGTCATTTCGATTGGTAAGCAAAATCGATACTTTTTCCGGGTAAATCGGGGCGGTCCCAAAAGAGCTTCGGAACATAGGACTAATGTAATATCCTCTATTACCTCCGAAAAACACAAAGTGGAAACATCGTTCCGAGAGCACCAAGAGTGAGGACGATGGTGACAGAGACACCGGCACATGCGATAACAGTAAGGTTACGTTGCCGTTGGTGTGCAACAAGGCCCACTTGGGTTTCCATTCCTGATCATATTGTCTGGGTTCAGTTGTTTTGTTGTTTGTAAATTAAAAGTTTAAAAAAAAAAAAACACACGACAACATTTTGGAATGAAGGTAATTATTTTCAGGAAAGCTGAGCTTATTTAATGTGGAAAAGTACCGAAAATACATCAAGAAAAAGAAATAATCCATTTTGTAGTTTTAACCATATTTTGTAGGACTAGTTTGAAGGCAAAAGTAGGTGTACGGGTTTCTGAATCGGCGAAGTTTTACACAATGACAATTTCAAAACTATAAATTGGTAAAACAGCTTAAGAATATAGTAAGAAACTGAGTGTACCAAACATAAACAATTCTAAATGCATTGTTTTTAGCATTACTTAGTCGCAACATTTAAAATGAAATCCCATAACGCATTGGTTTGGCAGGATGCCCTTTCAAGGCTAAAGGACCTCGAAGGGCCGATCGACTACGACAACTCTTTACTATGTAGAGCCAATGAAATAAATCTCGAAGGACCAGTGCTTGCAAAATAAAGCTGCTCGTTTGGTATTCGCATGCGATCGTGACCACAACTTTTTGATCACTCACCATTATTTGCATGTTAAAGATACATTTCGTGATTCCAGCACATTAGGTTATCCATTCATGGTTCACTAGATATCCTTGAGAAAAGACTATTCACACAAATTTTAGTTGATTCCGATCTTGCGGTTTTGTGTTATGAGCAATTGATTGATTTATCATGGTCCCATAGGGCCACTTATTGTAATTCTGTTCGTATATTATAATAAGGACAGGAAAATAAAAATTGCGAATTGCTTACAGATACGACCGAATTCGCCGAAGGATTACGTACCCACGTGATTACTAAGGCTAAACGGTTCAGATGAATAAAAATCTCAACTTTTTTAAGATAAGTCGGGGGGCCATGGTGTGGGAATCACGAAATGCCCCTTTAACACTTAAGTGGGGAACCAAGGGTGTTTTCACTCCCGATGGTGCCCAAGGGGGGGGGGTCCATGGGGACCGCTCCAAGGAAACCATAAATCATCCATAACGGCTTGGACCGATTTTTGTTCGGCATGAAAAAGAACGCATTAAAAGTCAGACAATAAACAACTTCGGACGCAAAAAAACTCCATGCGTAAAGCTGCCAGCACGAAACAAATTGGAGGGGTTCCATAGGAATGTATCAGATACAAAACAAATCCTTCTTAGTGAATGCGTCTCTGCACGGACAGGGAAGCGTCAACTTCACGATATGGTCTCAATTTGTAAATTATGGGACAATAATTATGAGGGCACTAGGCGAGCGGCTACGGTTCTTTTCTGATGTTACGCGACAAGTTATACCTCGTAAACAAATGTAGATTTGGTTGAAATGTCATTCAATGTCATGGTCCAAGTCTGGATAACATGGGCTTTTGTGGTAACCATTTACATGCATGTTACATCAAAAAGATTATTGCTATAATCTTTCCGTATTGTGCACAGGACAATCATAGCACCAAAACATGCATGTTGACCAAGTAGGTGATTGGCTTGAAAAAATTTTTTAACTACTTGTTCTACAGGCTGACCGGATGAATATTTATAATTCATACCATGGAGATAGCCAGTGCACACACAAGTGTATTAAAAAACATGCGCGCTTGGCCGGATTGGAACCGGACATCACCCGTGTTACCAGAACGGTGCTTTGTAATGCGGATATTTATAAACATATAGTTCCTTCTATGGTGGTCATGGTATAAAGAAGAAAAAAAACAACTGTTTGTGTTTCTTGAATGTGTGTAGGTCCACTAATGGTGAATCAATGGATTTAAGAGGTACTTACATACAGTCCCACAGTCAAAATAAAAAAAATTGATTTCGTAATGATTCAAATATTGACTGTCATGATGAGGGGGGTACATAATTTTAACTATACTTACCCGACGGTGACTGGAGAAGAGGACTGGGACCCCATGATCTCCAGACACTGAGGGGGGGGGGGGGAGGTTTGCACCAATTCACAAGAACTTTAAAAGTGGTTTTGGTAAAACATATGGTAATTATTTCGTTATGTAAGCTCTTAAATATTCAAACACATATTTTTTCGAAAGTGTTCAGGGCGTCTTGTCACGAACTATAACGTCACAAAACCATCTAATACGCATCGAGTTACCAGCGACTTATTCTCGGTCCCTGCCAAGACCGGGACTCGAACCGGGACCCCGGCTCAAGTCGAGCGCGCAGTGAATAGAGATAAAGAGGAATTCCCCGTTAGGTCTATTGACACTTAACGGGCTTATACCTCGTGAAATTACTCCCCGTCCTTACAAGGCACGTCCCGGGCCTTAAACGCCGGCCTCCTTGATACAAGGTACGTAACTGCAGTCATTTTCGATCCCACCGCTGCCACCCATTATGTCACGAACTCTAACGTCACAAACCCATCTATTACGTCACTCGAGGTATACGCAGGCGACTTATTTCCTCGCTCTCCTGCCAAGGCACCGGGACTCGAACCCCTGTACCCCCTCGGTCCCTCAAGTCGAGCGCGCAGTAATATAGCTAAATAGGAATTCCCCGTTAGGTCTATTGACAATAACTGCCTTATACCTCGTGACATTACCTCCCGTCCTACAAGGCACGTCCCGGGCCTTCAACGCCTGCCCTACTTGATATAAGCAAGGTACGTAACTGCAGTCATTTTCGATCCCACCGCTGCCACCAAAATTGTCACGAACTCTAACGTCACAAACCGTCCTTAACTCATCGAGGTATACCAGCGACTTATGTCTCGGCCCTGCCAAGACCGGGACTCGAACCCGGACCCCTCGGTCTACAATTGAGCGCGCAGTGAATAGAGCTAAGAGGAATTCCCCCGTTAGGTCAATTGACCCTAACGTACTTATACCTCGTGACATAATCCCCCGTCCTTACAAGGCACGTCCGGGCCTTAAACGCCGCCTACTGATACAAGGTACGTAATTGCAGTCATTTTCGATCCACCGTGCCACCAAAGTTGGTCACGAAACTCATAACGTCACAACATCTAATACTCACCGAGCGGTCTATCTCACCGAGACTTATTTCTCGGTCCGGCAAAGACCGGGCTGAACCGGGACCCAACCGGGTCTTCAAGTCGAGCGGCGCCGTGAATAGAGCTAAGAGGAATTCCCCGTTAGGGCTTAATTGACACTACCGTGTTATACCCTCGTGACATTAATCCCGTCCTTACAAGGGCACGTCGCGGGCTACAGCCTGACTCCCTTGATACAAGGTAGTACATAACTGCAGTCATTTTCGATCACACCGCTGCCACCAAATTTGTCACGGAACTCTAACGTCACAAACTATCTAAGTACTCACCGAGGTATACAGCGACTTATTTCTCGGTCCCTGCCAAGACCGGGGACTCGAACCTGTGACCCCTTGGTCTCAAATCGAGCGCGCAGTGAATAGAGCTTAAGAGGAATTCCCCGTTAACTCTATTGACACTAACGTATACCTCGTGAACAGATTCCATTTGCATTACGATTGGACTAATACATTGACTTATATTCGCCAACTAGCTTAAACTAAAGCCTCCCTTTGGTATAAGACATCTGAAAACAAAAATACTCGGTGGCGAAACACAAAAATCACAGGGAGAGTAAAAAAACCGTAGGCAGGGGCGATGCGATGCCTAAACGCAGGAAAAGGTTCCCATTAAAATTGTATGTTCTCGGTGCAGGAGGCAAATATTTTATGTCACATGCTGTAGTGCCCGCAAATCAAAAGACATGCATTCACGTGTTTACATAAATAGATACATGTACCGTGTGTCCACAAATTGAGAAAAAATGCGAGAGCCGATCAAATTGACGAAAACAAAAAACGTGTTCTTGGTTTGCATTAAATCAAACAACAAAACCACAATGTTGCTTGTGAGCCCAATGCAAAGTGTATTTGGATGTATTGGGGGGGGCATGGATTGGGATGATGCAGTCCTTCCCCAAAAAAGGTTGATTTTATCCTAGAGGATTGAAAAATTTTTTAAGTCTTGATGATGTGTGTAGAATCCCGGTGAGGTCATGTGATATGATCCAACATTTGTCCAATGGGCTTCCAGTGCTCGTTTTTGATGGAAGGAAGGGGAAGAATGAAAGAGGGGACGGTTAAAGGATAGATGGTAGTGTCCAAGTGGTTTGCAGGTTGTGGTTTCCATCAGATCGGTAAAAATGGGTTCCAGTGCATTCTATAACATGTATATCTCTAGGCTAAGTGAGATATCTCAAAAAGTTCGAAATGTATTCGTCTCAACTTTTTACAAGTTCTGGTATGGGTGACATTGCATGGTCTTGCCTAATGAATTCGTTTGAACATGCATATACCAGGCACCCTTAACCAACCAGTTTTGAGATTTTCATAGCTCCTTTGAATGTGAGGGGATAAAAGCTGCAGCAATAATGATATAACTCTGCGAAATCGAATGAACAACATGTTGAATGTAAGTGAAAGCTAATATCTTAAACGTAAGAGAACCACGGAACAAACCACGTATCCATAGATGCAAATTTAGGTCCGTAGATACAAAAAGTTAGGACAGGTCAAAACTTTAGACCCGGTCTAAGTTTATTTCCGTCCCACCCGAAACGACATTCTCTTTTACACTGACCGGGGTATTTTTGTATTTATTTTGAAGATGCATTTAAAATCATGGCAAATTTTGATAGTTTACTTTACGAAGAAAGTGGGAAGAATACCAATTATAGGCAATAACTAATTTGACTTAACCAGGTCGGAACTTTAAAACAATCAATCAATCAATAAATTATGTCCAATAAATATATACAATCCATCAATAACATGAAAAGCAATGTATGTATACATTAACAGAAAAACAAAACGGAGGAAAAGTCCAGAAGGCCAATAAGGCCCAAAAATAGACTCCCTGAAAAAGTATAACGAAAAGTTTCAAAATAATATATAATATACATTTTGAAGAGAAAAAAAAAACTCATCACGACTAAAACAGTCAAGACAACAAGGACGGTGATCGGGACAAAAAAAAAAATTATAATGTATATTAGTCATAATTTGAAAGAATAGTTGTGCTTAAGCTGTAAACGGAAGTGTTTACGGACTTGGATTGTTAGTTATTTCAATGGAATTCACAAGAATGGGGCCGTGTCCGAATAGTTCATTGGCAGAAAAAGTTCTTTGTTCCTGGTTAAATTGAGATCATGTACATATCTTGTATGATAGTCATGGATATCAGAGCGCTTTAAAAATAGTATTTAAAGTATCCGGCCAATTTATTCTTGGAATATTTATACATGAAACACCATCGTGAGGGAGTACATGTCTTCAAAAGTAAGTATTTTGTATTTGCGACTAAAGAGTTGGAATGACTTCGGTAATGGTAGTAGAAATTGTCCTTATGCCCAACTTTTTGATAGCTTGCAAAGGTTATTTAAGTAAAAACACATATGTATTCCCACAATATGAGTATTCATAATTGAGATAAGGCAAAATAAATAGAACAATAGAGAGAGTACTAAACCGAGCCGGGATAACATGTTTGTAGTTTGTTCATGATTCCATATTTTCTCGATCAAGGTTTTAGAAACGCAATCGATATGATGTTTCCAAGTAAGGTTTTTCATCTATTAAGACACCTAAAATATTGGATATTTCACTCTTTTCCAATATTGTCCATTATCTAAGTGACATTCAAATCTGGTTTTTACCTTTAACGGATGTCATGTGAGGCGTACCAAATATCATATAATTTGTTAGCTTTGAACAAATTGCTTACTTAAGTCAATTCCAGCATTCACGGACACTATTTGCTATCGATATTTAGTGGAGTAGGAATAGTGTATCATCAGCAAAATAATACAAAATCAAGAACTTGAGAAGTATGGTTATATTCATTAAAATAGTATAAAAAGAAGTGGACCCAATATCGGTCCTTGCGGAACAACACCACCAATATCCTGAGTATGGAGTCATACGAATATAAAAACGTATTGTTTTCTCTACTTAAAATAAGTTCTAAACCTCTAATACAATACACGGAAATCATACTGTTTTTACATTAGAAGAGTAAATTGTGACATCGATGGTATCGAATGCTTGTGATATAAATCTAAGAATATACCGATGGGTTTCATTCTTTTCAATGCATATTAATTGTATCCACCAATTCAATGAATAGCCATGTAGGTAGAATGAATGGACCGAAAACCAAATTGCCTGTCATTAAGGATTTCATGGATGTTTATATAGTCATACATCTATCAAATACAAAGTCTTCTTAGTATTTTAGAAAAGCATGGTTAAAAGAGACCATGGGCGAGAATTTGAGAACATTAAAAGCTTGTTTCTATAAATGGTATAACCTTAGCTATTTTAAGCTTATTCAGGAACACAACTCCAGTCGATATAGGTAAAATTAAATATGCTTGTGAGTGGTTGAACAATTATGTGCAAACGTGCTTATATAAGATACCAATGTTGTATTTACCAGCACTGTGTTTTGATGAATTCTCAATTATCTTAGTAATTATCCATTTCAACAATTGGTTTCATTGTGCATACTTGAATAATGTTTGGGAATAGTTAAGGTAATAGAAAAATAGTGTTGCCGGTATTTTTATATTGGATGCAAGCTTCGGCCCAATATTTCAAGAAATTATTGAAGTGATTTGATATAATCTACGAGTTAGTGAAAAGATTGCCATTGTATCCTTAAAATTTATCTGTATAGAGTGGTGTTTGCCCCTCGACCAAGAATATCATTTATAGTTTCTCTCACGTCCGTTCAGCATATGATTGTTGCTATGTTCACATTTAAGAAACCCGTGTTTTCCTATTTGCTTTTAAGAATAAGCTATTCAACTTATTTATTGTCTTAAATTTTTGAAGTTCCCGTGCTTGGAGATGACAGATATTGTTTCTACAACTTGTTTTCCTATTGAGTTTCAAGAACCTCATCTAGTCAGGGGATATCGTGCTTTTTTTGTTACTAGTACATTTTTTTTAGCGGAAACATGCTTGTACAGTATCAAAGGTTAATGAATTTATTAGTATCCACACGCACTCTGTTATCGGGATTCCTGCATTCAAATTCTGCTAACATCTGTTTAAATTTCGAAATATTTAACATTTGTGATTTTTTTATATGTAACCTATTGGTCTTAGGAGGAGGCGAGTTAAATTATTGCGAGTGGTTAAGATTGTGGCAAATGATTTATATCCGTAACAATTGTGATTAATTTGAAATTTTATCATTGTTAAAATATTTCAATAATTGTCGCAGTAGTTTCAGTATTCTTGTGGTTTGTAATATTGTTGGTAGTTAAGAATAAGACGAATACGTTCAAGATAATCGTGGGTAGGTTTGTGGCTCATCGGACTTTTAAAAGATATCGATAATTGAAATCTCCCATAATATACAGTTGTTTTTTCTCATTATTAGTTTATTGGAACGGATCGATATCGAGTATGAAAATTTTCGATTTGGTGACTCTATATACAATTCCGACTATAACGTTCTTATTATTGTTACAGTCGATTTCAATAAAAACTAGGATCATAGATTTAGTTAGCGTGGCCAAAGGTCTTTTCTTAGTTTGTAAATTTATTTTGTCCGAAATCTAACATGCCTACGCCACCTCTCTCTCGTCCAATCCTGTTAGTGTATTCAAGTATTATACTCCAGAAAGATTTAATAGTCATGGGTTTTGTGTTAAATGGGTCTTCTGAGCGTCCAATGATTGGTAAAATCGCCTTCAGGGTTTTAATGCAATCCTTGAGAATTCCCAAATATTCGAAAGACTTCTTATGTGAACATTTAAACAATTAAATTTTCCACACTTGCGTGGAGTCTAGACAAAATTGTTCGGGGGTGAGATATGAACATTCGTGAATTTCACAGTGTCATTATTTATTACATCACTATAGTTTTTGTGTGGAGTTTAGTCAAATCTTACCCACTTTTTGGTGGATTAAAAACCCATTTTGTCGATTTTTTAAAGTCCCATCACTAACAATAAAATGTGGGGATGCATTTAGATCAGTCACAATCATCATCTATAAATTGGGGTAG
Source organism: Ophioderma brevispina (assembly GCA_023653785.1). Taxonomy (NCBI): domain Eukaryota; kingdom Metazoa; phylum Echinodermata; class Ophiuroidea; order Amphilepidida; family Ophiodermatidae; genus Ophioderma; species Ophioderma brevispina. Next base: position 9,154 of record JAMKCH010003567.1, on the reverse strand, counting down.
GAATCATGCTTCATTACAATGTGGGCACGCCCATTCTCTGAGATTTATACATTTTAACCGTTGTTGGCTTTAATTTGATACATTTTATGAAATATCCATTACACGTTTGCATGAGGATATTTTTATGACATTCTTTGACGAGTTTAGAGCAATACACATAAACTTACAATTTTAACAGACCGTACAAAATACAAAAAATATAACACAAAGGCTAAAAAAGTATTATGCAAAAAAAATGCAAAATAATAATAATACTGAGAGGTTAATTCATTGTTGCTATATGAATATATTCTTTAGCTTTAATGTTGTGACTATATTGTATCCTACGTTTTTTATCCATATTTGCCCTTGAGTAAGTCTTATTCCTCCATAAATTATTCTCTTGTTTCCCTGCTTTATTTAAACTTTCAAGTACTGTTATTCATCCCAGTAAATCTTATCAATGAACGCCTTTCGGTTTGTATATACTAGCAGTTATGTCTTAACAGGTAGCCACACCCCCGTCTGACCGGTCAGTAAATTGCGTACGGATAATACCGGGAACTAAACTTTCATTATAAACAACGTCCCCAACACTAAATGTCAGTGACAGTGAATCTGGGTTTCTTGTTATTGGCCATCGCAAAGGGCCAAATTATAGGACTGATAGGTATTATTTACACCACACGGATAGGGAGTAAGCACTAAAGAAAATATCTTTCTAGTATTTTATTATTTGGCTAGTCACATTCGGTGGGCACTGTAATGGCTGATACGAACAAAAGCCCAACACAAAGGTAGATTAATCGAGTTTACAAAACCGAATGTTGGCTAAACGACATTGGGCGAAGGAGGGAAAGTATTTAGTTTCGCAGTTGTGTACAGGGAGGCGTAACGTGATATATGGGTGCTTAGCGGTGAGCGAGAGTGGATCATCATTCACGTTATGGCTTTGGTCGTGGGCACACGGATACCTGGTTCAGCTGTTTGTTATCAATGTAAATTACATGTTGGCTTACTCTGTCGGTCGCGGTCTGGCACACACACTACAACTTACGTGAAACCTATTATGGCGAGTGTGTGGAGTGCTGGAAATTGTCTCCTATTTAACCAATTATTGATCTGATCCCAAGATATTTTCTTGAGATACAGCTGCGGGAAATCATTGTTCATGATATTATATAAAATGAAGTAATTTCAGTGAGTAATTTTGCTACAAAGCGTCATTTTGTTGACTTCATCATTCACTCAAAAGTAATTTTTTACACCAGGGTGTATCTTGGAAGAGCCGTAATTGACCAATCAGGTGGCAGAGTTCCAATTTGTGACATCACGCTGACCGACAGAATATGCATGTTGTTAACACAGAATCGACGGTGGCATTATATTCGAGCATGGACATATTAAGAGAGAGGACCTACAACACACAAACTTCAAAGACCCTATCACGTTGCCGCCTTTTTATTAAATCCCACCATGATCCCATTTACCGCCTTAAGGTAATGGGATAAACACCCTCTCAGCAGGAGAGCTGCCAAGCCACCACTAAACACGTATGAGATTCTGGCCGAAATCATGATCCAGGACAATAACCAGCTGAATTTTCTCATAAGGCAGCTATACACTATTTTCTACTTCCTCGCCAACTCTGAATTGTTCCACTGCAACCTCTAACTCTAAAATGAAACAATAATAAAATCAATTTTGTGCCAAAAGTGGGTCCAATGACCTTTCGATTACAAGGCGATCGCCTACAAAGGCACGCCACGCAATCCGAGCCGACAGATTTCTGTTGTAATATTAAAAACAGAATAAATCGCACACATTATCATGAATAGCGCTGCTATAAGACAGGTTGAAATATACTCCTGGGGCACGATTTCGGGCCAGAATCTCATATTTGCCATCACTCATGATACCAACCACACGTCGGCTACCAAACAGCCACAACACCAACAATTTTAACCTAACTGAAAGTTAAAACTACTCCGTTTTGGTGTGTTTTTGAGGAAAAAATACACGAAGGGCACACTTGGGAACAAATTCAGACATTACATTTTGTTGCAAGGTACACTGAACTTTCATAGCACCAATTCTTAATTCTTTAACCGGCTTCTTAATTATTAACCAGAAGTTAAAACTACTACAATTTGTTTGGTTTTGAGCTAAAATTACATGAAGGGGCACGCTTGGGCACAAATTCAGACACAACATTTTTTTACAACGTACACTAAACTTTCATACCACCAAGTGGTCGAAACCTTTACAAATCATTTTTACAAGATGTTTAAAGGTGGGTGTACCGATTTATGTGTGTCTTGTTCTCCACTTGATATGAGATCCTGGCACCTGCATACACTTACCATCAAGTATCGTGGGAAACGAACTTGCGGTTTTTATAATAGAAGCGATAACGCGCATTCAAGCACCTATTCACTACTGTGCTAATATTGATGGTTAACCACTAAACCGGAATTTTTATGTTAATATTTTTGCAAAGAGGTGGATTTGGAAGCTGAAATTTCAGGACGATAATGAGAAAAATAGGGCCTTTCATCTGATATCAAAATTTATACTACTTCCGGGTAAATCAGGGGGGTCCCAGAGGCGATCGGAACAAGCACCTTTAACAATATCGCCGAAAATGCAAGCTTATTTATCGTAGCTCTACAAAGGAACGACGGATTTTGATGGGGCTTTCGTCATTTTTTGAAGGAACTTTCAACGAAATCATGGAAACTGAGTGTAATACCCGAGTTCAAAAGACCCTTTTCAGCACGGGGTCACAACATCCGGTAAAAGTACATAGTTTTGTGGACAGTTTAACACCGCTGTCACTGCAGCGATCGCGGCAAAGAGATAAGATCGTCGCGGTGTATTTACAACTATACACATCGAGTGCCTGGCTTTTGTCGAGATGAATGGGTAACTGGTTTAGGTAATTCGTGGCTTTCGCGTTGTAGGCCCTTCTCTCTTATGTCCATGGTTCGAGTTGTTATGGGTGGAAATGTGATAAAGGTCATTGAACCTTTGATTGGTCATCGTACGCGGGACAAACTTTCAAAATGCGTGCGTCTTGACAAAATTGGTGTTGGTATGAGCTGGTGTGAGCTGGGACTAATCTAGTGGTATATTCATGAGCACGTCCATTAGGATGTTCAGTTAGGTAGTAAAATTCGGGGTAAAGCTACCTCTTTTCAAATTTGTATTGTATTGTATGGGAATTAGAACTAATCATCTCTTTCCTAAAATAATAACCAAAACGGAAGTTCCTAAATCGTGGAAACTGTACATTTCCAGATGTACAGTTCATGTAATATATATACCAACAATTTGACACTAATTTTGTCAAAATTAAAGCATTTTGAAAATTTGGCCCCTGTACAATGACCAATCAAAAGTCAAATGACCGTTATCACATTTTCACCCATATTAGTCCAATAATTGTATGATTTGACCCCACACAAATTGCAACAGAAACAAATTTGGTGTTAATATACTCTGAAATAGTCCAAAAATAATATATTAAAAGTCTACCAAAATTAACCTAGTGGAACATGTACAAATAAGGGGGAAACGTTTGTACAGGGGTAAACAATTAGAATTGTTCGAATTGATTTAAATGATGTACCAATTTATTGGGCTACTCCCAAGGTTTAAAAAAGGTATAGTTTGCCCTATCTACGCGTTATAGTTTTAGTACAATAGGCTCATAACAGTTCAAGGTCATCCTGGGGTAAAATTCATAGAATGGTCCGATTTTGATCGGACTGGTTGTAAACTGTTAAATTTGTCCCACTAGATAAGTAAATGTAAATAGATTCTTTGTTTGAACTTTCTATATAAGAATTACAGAGCTAAGACTAGTGACCTCCCATAGACCCTGTAGCCCCCAGTCACATTTTGCGTTCCAATTATGCAACAAATAGTATAGATGGTGCAACCAGTATATGTTCGGGTTCTGTACCATTAGACGAACAATTTGACACAATTTTTATAACGAACGGATATATCTGAAAATTTACCCCCATTGTGACCTTGAACCTATTTTGACTCATAACTATTGAACTACAACCTGCAGATATGGCAAACTATACCTTTTTTTAATCCTGGAAATGTAACGAACATGTTAGCATACTTTTCGACGCGTTTTGATACTTTTCATATTTTGACCCCTGTATAAACCTTACCCCCTTAAAAATATATGTTCCACTCCTTTGATTTTAGTAGACTTTTGATATGTTGTTTTTAAAGGTATTCTCAATACAATTCTGTTAGAATTGATTCTGTTGCAATTAGTTTTGGGTTAAGGCAGCATTCATTCTGTTTTGACTGGCCTATATCGCTTTAGCTGAACATGACAGATATGCCAAACTATATTTTCCGATTCCTTATGATAAGGCCAATCATTTGAGAACTTAATTGAGCACGATTTTTAATTTTGGTAACATCAAAATTCTTGAAGGAGATGGAATAGTTGTGCTAACAATATCATATTAGAATTTAGTCTTTAAGACTATATGTATTTTCCTTATTTGTAGACCAAAATATGCCACATCTTTTTAAACGTGTTTATAAAATAAATTTTACCACTATCACCATTACTATACCATTTAAATTAACATAAACATGGACATTCCCTATCATTAATTTGGACAGTGATTTGCTTCATTGACCGCCATGCATTTAAATAGGAATCCGTGGAGGGGGGGGGGCTATTAGGGAGGACGAGAACTGCATCTAAAATCGGACTTCTTCCCATAAATCTTTTCCCGCTGTTCTGGAGGCGTCCCTGGAATTGAACGCATATTGCAATATTGGGTTCTGCTTGGCAAATGCCGAATGTAATAAATAAATAAAAACTGACTACTCGATTCAAAAAGACTGTAGCTCTATGTATACCGAACCGATGTGAATAACCTTTGCAGAAAATTAAAGCTAATATGATGCAAAATCCAAAATGGCGGACAATAATCATGGACCATTTTTCTGATTCACCCGGTATCTCTTAGTTTGGTTGACACACTGTTAAATTTTGGTTAAAAAAGTCGGTTTTGGCAGCTGGGACTCACAACAGTTAAAATGAAATTCATTCAGTTATTTGCACGTCTCGAGTCCAGACTGACAGTTTTTAAAAACGACGTTTTTTAAGAATATTTTAACTGTGCACGTTTGGTAGATCTCTGTACAATTCCTTGCTGATAATATGCTGCGTGCCATTACAGGGTGTTGAAGGCAGCTCTTAACAAAGGTGTCATCTGAATATTTTTAACTTGCGAAGTAGGCGGCTAAATTCACGGCCATAAAATATCAGTGACCCAACATTTGAAATAAAAAGACGTTCTTTCAACTTCCTTCCTTGGTGGATTTCGTCCTACAATAGTGCAATGTCGTCATTGAAGTCGAGATCTGTAGTTTACTTTAGACCTGTGGTCATAAGCTGTGTCCCCCACATACCATTTACGTGTCGTCTTGGCACACAGCGCCGGCCATTGTTGAATCTTGGCAAACCTTGGCAAATCTTCACTGCACTAGGGAGTTATCAACCACATCATAATCGGCTGAGCGTGGGAAACTCCACGTACACACAGTGTCAGATAGTGTTGATTCGAATTTTTGTACATTGCGGTACACTGGATATTGCGCAAAATACTTGGCCTATCGTAACGATTTACGCACCAAAATATTCCTAACTAAATTGTCTAGTTAGCTGACTAGTTTATAATATAGGTTTACAAAAACTAGTGAGCTAAGGGGTCTTTTTTGTCAGGAACCTGTTTCTAATATCAGATCGACCACCTGATTCGTTGATTTCGCGATATCCAAGGTACCGCGAAACAGTTTTTCATTCCTTGTTCAAGCTAATCGCAGAGCCTTTAACACAGCGTTTGGCTGCTAGGGAGCCCCATGACGTAGCGCATGTCTAAGAATAGCCGGCCAATTGGCGATGCGGATACGGAATAGGTGGCGCTGTGTCCCAGCAGTAGAGATGCTATGGGAGCGTAAATGGTGTGCCCATAGGCCGTTGAATTTGACCTTGCACAAGAGTCTGCACAAAATGTTAGATTTTTTTCTATAGGCAATATTGATGTGCCCATTGCAGATGCTAATGTACCTTTGTCATCCTTGTTCATTTTGAATTTGAGATAGGGAAGTGGAGGACTTTTGTAAATGTTGCTTACGGAGTTAAAAGGTATATAGCCATGTTTCTCAGGTCCTAGGGATTTAAACAATAACTAGTTTACTATATCTAGGACAATTCGAACACGGTAACTAAAAATGGTTCAAGGTCATCCCGGGGTAAAATTTTTAGAATACACAGATTCTTCCCAAAATGGCTGAAATTCCTCCTGCTTTTGAAGAATAATGCCAAATATATGTTTTTGCATTTTGTTTGACTTTGGAGTATAATTAAAGCAATAACAGGATATTTTTGAAGAGCGCTCCCATTTTTCAAAATTTGATATTTTTGCACAATTATGTTGGTAATTGTTTAGGAAACTACGCCTGCGAACGAGAATGCTAAAAAATGCGTATTTATCATAAAATAAGCGATTTTATAATTAGAATTGGGATCCCAGATTGTACTTAACGGCAGAGCTAGAAATGTTAAGTTTATGTCTGTCCATGATGAAATAGTGTCAAATATTGTCCAGTACTGATTTGAGCCATTTTCACCCCAGAAGTAATTTTTACAAGGGGTATTCTAGGAAAAAGATTTAATCAACACAAAATGTATACCAGTGTATTCAGATGAATGTTTTGAACAAAAAAAAAAGTCAATCACAAATCCTCTCTATGACCTACAGTTCTTGAATTACGATGTCTAGAAACTTCGTTGCTGCCAGAAAAGGCATGATTTTGGTCGTTTTCTCCATTTTTTGCCCAAACTTGCAACTTTTTCATAATTTTTTATCATTTTTTGCATTATAAACATTTTCTTTTCTTTTGCACTGATGTTGTTTGAAATAATGCGAGAATGTTTTGATTTAAATGCCAGTTGGTAATAATTTCTCAGTTGGCAGTTAACATCGTCAACAGCAATTTACAACTCATTTTTTTTTTTTAAGGCCTCAGGTGACTGAAAAATTGGCTTAAACTAAGGTTAAATGTGGTTGCTAGGTAACTGCCCAACTTGATGATTTTACAATACACCAAAAATAAGTCATGTTGTCAACCAATACCGACTAATACAAATTGTTTCCATAGACTAATTGGATTAAATTATGAAAAATGACGATTTAGTTAAAAAATTGACAAAATCACTCAATCGCTCCTTTTGAATGCTGGCCTGTGTGTTCAAGGGGTCAAGTTCCAAATAATCTTTAGGTCACCGAAGTGCTGTGATTTCCTTTTTTTGATCCTAACATTCATGTCAATATATTGATATACTTAATACTATTTAATGGCATTAAATCTTTTTTTGTAGAAAAAATGCAAACATTACTTTTTTGGGGTAAAAATGATCAATCGTCAAGGGTCAATGTCAATAAATGTGGTGTGGATGCAATTGGGGTGTTCTATCTATGGATACCCTCAGTCCTTAACCGGGGGTGTTACAACCCCCCCCCCCCCCCCCCAGTGAAATCTTCGCTCCTGTGCTCTAAAATGCTAAAAACTTTCGTAAAACAAGCTTCTAGGGTATCGTTTCTTTTCATCCTTTCCGGTCATTTTAGCGGAAAAATTGAAGGTAGCACCTTCCCGGGGTTAGGGTAATGCCGTCAAAGTCGAAGGGTAGGGGGATGTTTGCCACCAAGGATATTTAGGTGCCATTTTGAAAATATTATGCACATTAAATGACTCTAAAACTCTATGTTTATGTACAAACTAAGCCAAAGCCATCATTTAGAGCTGAACCGCATGAAAAATCCGATATTCCTGCGATTTTTTAATAGCGCAAATTGGATTTTTCGCTATTTTCGGTCGAAAATGCCAATTTTGGCCTACTCGCGGACTTGATGACGATCATTGGAACGCCATACTAGTATGTTGGTACTTATTTGGTATCAATGGAAAGAGGAGGACCATAGCTATCCATTGGTATCAAAATCATAGCATCGGATGCTTTATAAAATTCTCGAACGGGGGGTGATAGTCAATTTACGAAAATTAATTTTTTGAAGTTATTTTACACAATGAAATGTACAAGTGTCAATAAGAGGCGTTTTCTTCACAAGTTTCACAGTAGTTTTTAAGACATTTTGAATACTCTTTGGAAATAAATGTAAAGAGGGTTGACCTTTCCTTCTGGGTCAAAGGGTCCCTTAATATCCAGGTCTGCAAAATGGCCCACCCAGATTGTAAATTCTTCATGACTTCAATTCAATCTTTTGGATAACAACTTCTGTGACAGCAGAGGGGGCCCGAAAACCACGTCTGCTCCCGGGTATTGAGCTCATTTCGTAGGTTCTCACCACGTAACGACGAACCCCGTTGTCTTCATCTTGATGGGTTAAAGGGATGTATCGGCTCTCGCCAATAACACAACATTCGCCAGTGTCTGAGCTGTAACGTCTGTGCTCCGATCTACAGTTTGGAGGGAAATATTTTTATCATAGGTCTTCCTCCACAAACGAACGAAGACGGCGCCGTGGCCTTTTCCGGGCCTCTACGTCAACAGATTAAGCAGTAAGTGCCTGCAGCATCAGGTGAAAAGGGGCCTTAGATTTCTTCCCAACCTGGCCCGGAATAATAACATTTATAATCATAGCTGAAATTGATTGGATTGTGTAGTTCACAAAAATATCCTATGGACAAAATTTAAGTGGTGGCAATTTGCATCAACAACATTTTCCAAAATGGCCGCCATTTTAAAAGGTAATACGCTACTATAGCGCTTAGTTCGAAACTTATATTGTGCATGGTCAAGAGGTTCAATATACATGCCAAATTGTCTGAACCATGGCCATTATACCCGGCTATTTTTCAAGATGGCCGACATTTCAATCTAAGAAAACCGTATATGTCTTCATTGTCCATCGACAAGAATGGGACAAGACAAGGTTTGCCAATTGCCTCACATCGTGCTTAGGACAAAGTCCTTTATTCATTCCTAACAGGTTCTCCAAACAACCATAGTTTTCAATAGGGCCGGGCTTTGAGAACAGTTCATTTCAACACCATGGGTTACTTTGGAGACCAGCTTCCCCTAATTTCAGTTCAACCCATACCACAG
>JAMKCH010003566.1:0-65733 GCA_023653785.1 Ophioderma brevispina | reverse complement strand
TTCTTCGCTATTTTCAATCAATGTGTGTCTGTCATCTTTTATTTACTTACAAATGTGTTGACCTCGTTGGCGGATGCAAAAACATAACAATTTCGATAACGTTTTTTGTTCTAGTCGTTGGGGGGGGGTTTAGCTTTCTCCTTTCTTTCACGGTACCCACTTTTGTTTCTCCTCATAAATCGTGTCAACATCATCTCAATTGTTTACCCACCAAAAGTACCTATTCATTTTGACCTTGCCTCCCTAGATGGTTTATGAAAAACAGCGACGTAAGCCTGAGCCAAAATCCACAGAGAACAATTATCGCGACGTCCGGAACACGCTAACTTTATCAGAGCGCTTCTTTTTTTTTTGGTGCGATTCCTTCTTTCGGCGACCCTGTCATCGACAAAACACAGCAACCTTTCCCTCAGTCATTTTACCTATACCGCCTTCGAAAACAACACCCTTGATTACGTTTGAAGCTGATCGTCAAGATTTCGGAAACACATTCTTTCGTGGATCACCATCCAACCTGATCTGGATCATTGACCGCCCACGCTCGGTTTAGGTAAGCTTTGTTGCTACTCCAATTTGGGCAGATTATCACGATGTACTTGAAAAAATCTATTTGTATTCTTTTTCAAAAGGAGATCCAGAATGAACTCAGTCTTTTTTCCCGACATCGTTTCGCCAGAAATGATCGCGCTATGGTGGCAAATTTTGGAATACATTTTTAATTTTAGAACCATTAAAGCCGTCCAATTTCGAAATTCCGCTTGCCATCCTGCACAGTTAAAAATATGGTAGGCATCTAAGGTTTCCAGCATCTTTCACAAGTCCAGCTTCCGTTTTCTATCGCATATAAAGGATGGATGACAACACCTTCGATTTTTCCTTTCCCTTGTCCTCTCGTGTCACCCTCCCTCCCGCTTTCTCGTGAAGCGGGACGTCGTCGCTTGACCTCTTATCCAACAAAGACCGTACTACTGGTTAAGATAATCAGCAGCAACCTCACATCATCCAGATGACCTTCCTTGAAAGGAATGGGGGGACTTTCTGTGTTTTCCATCACAAAATGTTTTTCCCTGATTTCGCGTTAAACATCTGAAGGACGGTTTTCATGCCACTTGGCAAATAGCTGATTTGATTGCCCATCGCAGAGAGTGACAGAAACCTTTTTAATTTTTGGGGCTAGTAGAATTTCTCCATATCCCTATCGTAATTGCCTCCCTCCACGTTTTCTGGATCAACGAACACAATCAGGATACCCTCTGCTCTTCTTGCTTTTAGGTGCCATAGCGACATTCCAACTTGTGTCCGATTTGTTTAACCGACTCCTTGCTAATTGGGCCGTGTGATATTATCGTACAGAACGTTGAATCTACCCCTCTTGCTGGTTTTTCAGAATCATAGCCATTCGTATGATGTGAGAACTTCAAATTTTTCCCAAGAGTTGATATCCGGCAAATCGTATCGAGCTGGCTGTTGTGTCGTGACTCACTACACAACTCTTTTGCCAAAATCATTGAATGTCAAGCTCATAAGACAAGCGATCTTTGAGTTCGCTCTGGAAGAAACGTGTTATGAGACCACACAGCATCTCACAAAACCAAAACTAGGGGAATGCAAGGAGATTTAATCAAAAGCCTTTCCAAGTGCCACGTCCAGCTGCGAGCGACATTTCCGCCGCGTCTCCAGCATTGATCCTGATTTTTACCCCCCTTACAGCTCCGATTGGATACCTTGATATACCGCGTTTTCACGTTCCTGCAGTCCAAACCAAAATGTCCTCGTAACACCGGAAGATATAGCATCATCAACGGGAAGACGCTCTTTCTCCTTCTAGTTTTATACTTTACTTCGATCTTGGATACTATCGCCCTTCCAAGATTGTTCACTATCGTTCTGGATTTGCTTCATTATGGCTCCTGCCGCCGAATTCAAGTCCAACTTGAATGTCAACAATCGATGTCCCCTGGAATTATAACGCCGTTTCTCCGAGATCGGGAACTCTCACAGTGAGGATCCCTCCCTAGGACCTATACGTACTCGGTATCTTGAGTGTTGCTTATCGTGCGCCGTACGCGCCCCTTGATTCCCTTCGTAGCTCGAAGTTTGCGCAATCGGAATTTAACTTGTGTCCGTAGGTTTAGTGTCGGCCAATCTTTCGTTTTTATTAGTAGGGTAAATAAAAAAGCTGAAAAATGGCGATTATTTGATTGTTATTAAACACTAACAAAGCTAATCAGCAAATATTGTGAGAATGGGAAAGAGTTGGTGGAAGAATGAGTAGAGTAAACGGAATGTAGGCTTCCCGAGGGGGAGGTTGAGCCAGGGGGGGGGAATATCGTAAAGTTGATGCATTGACTGGTGCGCAACGACTTCTCGGATAGACAGGAGAAAGGAAAGGGATGACTGATAGCGTACATTAAGTTATCCCCTCTGGAGATCAATAGCCTCTCGCTCATGCGGTGAATCCTGATTGGGCGAGAGATTCATTACCCCGAGGTTTTAACTGAAAAAATACAGCATCGTCGAGCAGGTCGACACGTATCGAGCTTCAAAAGGAAAAAATAACTAACGACAGATATCAGTGCCTTTGAATTTATAGGAAATGAAGAAGGAGGTTATGGGTCAAATTTGGGAAAATATGGGTACAACGAACACCAAAAGTACTCAAAATGTTATTCGGATGGCTCAAAGTCTCTACAACGACCGGGGGTGGGAATAGATTTTTTTCAAAGGCGATGGAATGATACAAGCAAAATATCCACCCAAGGCTGCTGCTGCTATGGGGCGTTCGTGAAGATACAAACTGTTCAAAGCAAAATATCGAGCTAAAAAAATCAGGTGAAACGGTGACAGAGTGTGAAAGCGTTGGAAACCTATCCGAGCAACTGAAAAGAGAAGAAGGAGTTCAGACCGATTTGGCTCAGCAGCACATACGGGATCTCGAAAGAGCGACGCAATTATAAAGACTTAAGTTGTCGGCGAAGGCAGCCAGCGCAAAAATTTCAGTGTTAAAAACGATCAAAGTTCTTGAGTTCGAAAATGCTGCTCGAATAGCCACGAGGAAGAAACTATCGAATGATGGGGCAAGAATGATTGAAATTTAAAGCGGAGATCAAAGGACGCAGACAAATTGAAATTTTGGAGCCAAAGTTTCGAGATCGTTAATCGAATCCGTGGAGACTGTGAACAAAATTCTCTACCAGGACAGGACGCTAGGTCAGCGCATCCAAACTCTGTTTCCGAGAGCAGGGAGTGACATTAGTCATTCATTACAGCATTGGGGTTAGCGATCACAGCTACAGTCGAAATGTAGACTCTTACGACCACGTCGGGCAGCGTCATCCGTAACTCCTGCTCCAAAACCCAAACCACCGTGTCCCGAAACCGAGTCTTACATGCATTGCAAAAAATATCCGATCTACTGCTTGAAGCTAGGAGAAATTGCTAATCGCACTTCAGCCATTATCGGCAGCATAGTGAACTTCATTATATATGAAAGCACTGGGAAGCGGCTGGTTTGGCTTTCTTGCAGACCCCTCTGGTTTTTGATAGTGTGTGTTTGGATACATTTTCTATGTTTTTCAGACAGAATACTGGAAAAGGAAGCCATAAATAAAAATGAGGAGATGAATCGGATGGAAAGACTAACAGCTAAACAAGAAGAGCTCCTTGAGCTGAAAAGGCGGGAAAAGCGACTTTTGGAGGTGAGAGACAGAATCTATAGATGAAATGAAAACGTTGGAAAATTGTACTTGAAAGAAACTACTCAAAACATGTAACATTTGGGGTAATTTTTTTGTCGCTGAATAATGTACTCATTTACATCGATTCTTGATTGGATTTTGCATTAATAAAGGAAAATGGGCGATTTCAAACGTAAACTGATGCAGTAAATGGAGCATATCACTCCAGCGTTTTCTTGGTGGACTAAAAGTTGGAAACGCCATGATTATGAAACACGTCTAAATATGTCCTCCTCCAAAAAAAAAAAAAAAAAAAAAAAAAAAAAACAAAAAAAATAATTGGGGGAATTTCTTGAGGATGTTGTAAAATTTCACTAAGCGTGTGTCTCAGCGACCAGGATCCAATATTGGCTTTTCACTCAGGAATTCATTCCCGAGGATAGCAGCCCCAGGCAAGTGAAAAACACTACACCACACATACTGTCCAGTCGTTACAAACAATCCGCCAAAATATCAGTTGTGTTGGATGTGGGGTGTTATTGGGTGGTTAATTTTGTCCTACCCATTTGCACACACCGAATGAAATGACACATCCGTCGTCTGATTTAAATAAACCACCTAATGAATACATCTTTTCACCTAATCGCGCATTGCATTATGAGAAAAAAGAGTATCTGAGCACATTGATCCATGTACACTATTATTACACCTGGCCCCCTCTACACATACATTATTTAGTATCACTACCGATTAGTGTATATAAAAAGCGGCACCCACAGTAATGTGGAAGAGCGGATGCAGCCATTGCTTTCTATTGTTTGGACTCCTATGTTTTCTGTGTGGTCGGCAAACCATCGAGACTGTGTATTTCTAAAGATTCCGTAACGCTTTGCCTCTCTATTTATATAAAACCTCTTTGTTAATATATCAATTCTCTCTAGTCGAGCTTCATTCCACTGAATCCCTATCATCTTTGGGGGGCCAATTTCTCGATGGCTCGATCGTGCCTCTCACGCTCAGCCGTCGAGGCCATTTTTGACTGAAAGGAAATTTGCTCCCATGAAGCTTATGGCATTGGTTAAGGCGGAGCTAATCATCATCACTACAGGTGCTGTCATCTTTTATTTTATCCATCCAAATTGCTACGCTCCTAAAAGTTTCCCCCAACGTACATCAGGTGTTTCTCATCGTGAGAAAAGTCTCCATCCTCAACCGCTATCGTGGCTGCATCCTCATCCACAATCAGGGTTTGAAACTCAATTGTTGATGGATGTCGGCAACGTTCTTCGGTTAAATTCTGAATTGAATGGGAAACTTCGTCATTTCCGTTTACATTAGACGAGTTGGCATTCCGTAGTCCGATCTTGATAGGTTGTTGTATCCATTGAGACTTCCCACCTGAAGGTCCATTTGCTTGGTCATTAGGTTATAAACCTTGACCCAGACAAAATCCATTTGCTTCTAGCGTCACTGCAAGGGTTAGACTGATACCTCTCTTCGAGCTTGGAATATGACTGCGGATTTATGGCCATCCTCCTACCTTGGCTAAAACCGTTTTTGAGCATCGAACGCTCTACCTTTACCCTAGTATGCTTGACCTAGATTGAGCTTGTGCTCCTAGGATAGACCCCACGCATAATCCTATTGATTCTTGATTTCTCAAACACCACCCTAGTGATCCGTAGATGAATCAAAACGAAGGATCCTATGGCAGAATAGCCATTCGGAGACACATCACCGTAACCAGGATCTCGTCTGAAGTTCTGTTCTACGTATTCGACCTTTCATGTAGGCCTGGCCCACTAACCGAATGTTCCGCTGGATGGAATTTATCACCACTGGGAGATTACCCTTCATAATATAGCCATCGCCGGTCTTCAGGACTTTTTCGGCTTGCTCATTCCATACCTCCGTGAGTGTATGTTTTTCGATAGCAAAATATCGTAGGGGTGCCAAGCCATTAAGAGGATCGAATTTCTGCCGAAAATTTGGTTTTTCGTTAGTGTTATACCGATCTCACTGCAAATCCTCTCAAAGGCTTTCATTCGATTGCATTATTTATTTAGGAGCATGATGAACGAGACCGCTCGTAGGGAATGGGACGAATTCATCCACTCAAAATTCGTCTGATATGATAGTAAGCGTGAACTTTAAGAACGCTCCTGGACATACGGATTTTCATGGTGGTAGATCTTTCCTTAGGAGACACCACCACCCGTTGTCGCTGCCCAAACAGCGAAATTTAATTGATTCGCCAAAACTGCATCGGCATTGGACCCCATTTTTGATATTTTCGTTCAATGTCCACAGTCTGAACTTGGAAGCGTGTAATTCATCATATGTTTGGAAAACGGATCCGACGCTCCTTTTTTTCCATTCACGTGACTTTCCTGGTTTATCACCGAGAAGGATAAGTCGGTTTCAACAACACCACCAACCGATAGTCTAAATTCTTGATGAAGCTCACATCCATTGTTCTTTATTATTAGCTAATAAAAATGAAAATCCTGAAATATTAACGTTGCAGGGCAAAACCGTACAAACTTGATGAAACTGGAAGTAGAAAAATAGGGTTGAAGGAGATACACATTTTGGGTAGGATGGTACAACATTTACCAGGATATGACTGTAAGATACGGATCTGACATTGAACAATCCCCGAAGCCACTATTCACAGCTGGAAATTACCTTTTCAAGTTTAGCTCAAAAACTAACTAGCGCGATTACATGACTTACCCTCACGGTCACTCGTGAACCCCGTTTGATTGAAATGACGGTTCCGGATAATCTTCACGTTTGTTGCCGATATGCTGTAGATATCTGCCTAGGTTTGATGATGAAGATTGGCTGGACTCAGGAAACCTACACAGGCGATAGAATATGGGAATTTACTCCCAAGAGATTTCAGTTATCTCGAAACCAATAAGCACCACTGATAATCTTGCCCATTACGGAATAAATCAAGGGTTAAACGCCAGCTGTTGAAAGACATTCCCGATCGTACGCAACGTTAAATTTGGAGATCAGTGTTACCCTATCCGATACGAACGATCCGAGTTGATGATACTTAAAACCCAGACATTTCGGAATCGATTTGGATTTCAAAATTCAGGTGAACAATGGTGGTCGCTCATAAACTGGATAATCACAAAATGTCAATCGACCTTTTGCTAATATAAAATGAAGCATTTCCGGATTATCTAGTGAACGAAAAACTAGCGGGTTTTGGGATTTGGACCTAACCCCCATATGCATTGTGAAGCTGAGGTCTACTCCAAATCAGGTGGTCGAATGACAGCCAGAATAATAGGGACCAAAATAGTGGCAATTAGCGAGCCTAACCTCCGAACAGACGCCGCAAGCGTCTGCTACCAATGGAAATTTTTGTCTCTCACCTAAACAATATCAAGTTGGACAAGGTTTGGAAGAATGAGTGGAGATTTGGATATGGGACCTCACATTTGACAACTAGCGGTCCGCCGCTCAATGTGATGGAATCTCCGTGAAACAAAGGTTCCGCGTGGACGCGCTCGTCCAACACGAACACTACTTAAACGTTTACGATCCGGGAGATCATAGTTTTTCCCCTCACGAAGACTGAACCAAGGTCTATTTTTTTCATTGAGAGCTAAAAGAACATAGTACTAGCGAATTGCAAAAGGGTTTGAAATTTAAATACGGGTCATCGCGACGGATAGACGCGGTGATAAGGTATACAATGCCAATTCGCAGCAAATCGTGCGATTAAACCAACTTACTCGCGGGTCTTTCGCTAGACACCCCCGGAAAGGACCTGGGTATCCTTCGACTCGGTAGTACCAGTCAAATTGACTTTGGAGCGCAATCCACCTCCAAGCGCCTTGGCTCTGCTCTTTTCAGCGAACCGTTGAAACATAGCACACCCTCATCATAAAATATGGTGTCATCAGGGGCGTTTGCTATGATTGGATCAGGAATACCTAACTATAGAAAACAACGTGTTTTGATAATGTACATCGTTTCTTCTGAACCGCCTTCCATCACTTGCGGCGGTCCTCAAGGCTTCAATTTTAGGCCACTTGTAATTTTCTTTTATATATCAAACGACCCTCCCACTGTGTTCTAATATACCTCCTTTTATTTTGTCGCTGATGTTTAACAATATACTTTTTCCCCACCCTGATCCTAATGTCCTTGAACAAATATAAATAATGACCTTAAAGCTATTTCTACTGTTCAAACTAAACAACTTTCATTGAATGTAAAAAAAACTAACTATATGATTTTTACAAAATAAACCAGGTAATACCAACCGGACATTAAAGTGGACATTAACATTAGCAACACCTCTATCCAACAAGTTCAAACTACTACTAAAATTCCTTGTATTCTTATTGACCATAACCTTGTCATGGAATTCTCATACCAAACACATTGTGTTCCAAATTAAGCTCCAAATAAATGGAATTATTCGTGAAAGGTTAGACCATCTCCCACAAAATCTCTTTTTCATCTCTTTTCAACCCTTTAATAATTGTCTTATTTTACCGTACATTTCATAATTATGGTGCTATGGCTTGGGCTTACGCTAACAACAGTGGTTTAGATTCCTTTTTTCCTGCTACCAGAAACAGAGCTATCAAAACGTGCAACAACTCCCTGTGGTTGGCCCATACTGATCCCCTTTTTCATTCTCTTAAACCTTGAAAGTCCAAGATATTTATAAGCCTCCAACTTGCTACTTTTATGTACCATTCAACCTAGAATTCCTACTTCCAAACGATCTTATTGATGAAGATTTCTTTAACATCTTTCACCTCAAGACTCACACCACCCATGTATCAAACCAGGAATAGCTGATATTTCCGTCATATAAAATGTTCAACACTGTCCTGGCAAATAATACACTTAAAAATCCAAGTCCCTTGTTTTGGTCTAACTTGACATCCCACCTAAAAACCTCCCCCTCACTCATCTCAGTTCAAAAACCAAACATGAAAATATTCTTTTCAGTTCATACGTGCTGTCGTCAAATTCTTAATTCTTTTGCTCTGCTTTCCTTTCTTTTTTCTTTCTACTGTTCAAAACTTCTTTCCCTTTATCTAATAGTTGGTCTTTCGTACTGCGGTTTCGTGTAAGTGTGTTGTGTTCTTGCTTGCTTGTGTTTGTTGCGTAATACAATATACATGTAAAATCTTAAAGAGGTAATTGCACCCCACGCCCCTGCTGTTAAGCATGACCTCGTTCACACGGGTGCAGCAGTGATGACATTATTATATGACATATATATAATATGACATTATATATTTTCCTATGCAGTATCACTGCATTAATTTTTTGAATTCCATTCATATTGAAGTATCATCATGTGATAACATTTTATCTAATATCACATTTTCCTTCTCATTGTAATACATTTTTTATAATTATTTAAAATGGTTTTTGCTGTATTCTGTGATGAAAAATAAATATTGATTGATTATTGATTGATAATAATAAATGACTCGGTAATAAGATTCGACAAACAATCCACACGCCAACAATTATATTTTAAACGATCAATGGGGTGATGGAACCGATTAAAATATTCCATAACAAATTCAAGGGATATGGGATCCAATCCAATCTCGTATAGCTTGGATACAATCAAAGCTGAACCATATAGCATTCGAGTATAACGGAAGCAAACTTGCATGTGGATAAACGGCGATCAAAAAAGAATCCATGCAGAGACCTATATATTCCACTAAGTACATTCTGATCGAGTCAAAGCCTAGGAATATTCAGTTTTTACATGCGCAATTTGTCTAAACAAGAAATAATCCCACATTTTCATAGATTTTCACCACGTAGAGACCAATTACATCCAAAACCGATGACGAAGTGCTTATCTAATAATAAAAGATGAAGAAACCAATCGCGACAAATTTGTATCCTGAACTTTCAGAAGCAACTGAGGATCAAGGTGTACACTTTTCGACTCAAACAAATCTCCTCCGGAAATCAGAGAATTTTTGAAGGTGAAGTAGATCACCGAGATAAGCTAAGGAGAAAATACAAGACTGTTTGGAATGTGTTCTACACCCTCGCTCAAGTTTCAGGACTCATTGCAGTCAGTACAGGAACTGGCGCAGTTGGAACCTCTGGCAGTGGAGTAGGAGCTGTTCGTATGATTCCTCCAGAGGATCGCAATTGTCGGTGGATTGTTGTAAGTGCAGCGGCGTGGCTCTTGGAAAGGCGACGATGAAGAAGGTAGAAAAACATGGAAGTAATCAAAAGTCAATGCTGATCTAGTCTAAATCTGTGAAGATCTCTGTCCAACGCGCGGCAGATGGGAATGTTAGCAATGAAGAATTTATCACCTTCAGAGAGGTACGAAATTACAGAAGTCACAAGGACTGGAATAAAGCTAGAACCCGTGCAGATCTAATCGAATTGACAGCTGAGAGAGAAAGAGAGATTCGGTCTGAAGCCGAACAGCTGGGATTCAGCTGGGGAAAAAACAAGCTCTATAGAACATTCTCTCGCAGGTAGGTCAGTAAGGCGAGAACAAATTAGAGTTTTTAAGTTTGTCGTGTACAAATGAAAGAGCAAAAAAAAAAAAATCTGTTTTCACAATTTTATCGTGCAACAATTTTTGTTTGTTTTTTTTTTTTGCTTAGACTTAGACTTCAACTTCTCTTTCGCACGGCGCTTTGGTTTGATCGTTCTAAAGCCTCGGCCATACGTCGGGCTTCCATCCTTAAATTCTTCTTACTAAGTGTCGAGAAAAAAACTAAAATCCACAAGATAGATCATCCTTGCTTTTATTTTAAAAATAATGGACGACAAACTCGCCAAGATTTATTACTACTCACCAAAGGGATTTTGGAAGGCAGTTTCTCATTTCAGCTAGCGAGGAAGGCCAAGGAGTAAGATGCAGCTAGAAATTTTTTAAAAAAACAGGCTTTGTGGCGATTTAATCCTGCCAGCTCCAAGTACATTCCGCGCGCAAAATTCGATTTGAGTATTCCCAATGAAGTTCATCAGCAGATTTTGGTTATTTCTAAACCGCATGATCGACCTGAAAAGGACGCCAACTCTATAACTATGCTCTAACTGTGGTTGATGTATCAGCTAGCAGTTCAAAGAGGCGGCGCTCTAAGCCCAAAAGCTCAGAGGAGTTGCAAAAGCTTTCGAGAAATTTACGCTAGAAAAGGACTGACATGGGCCAAAGTTAAATTGCAATTGACCCGGTAAGAATTTTTTGGCGGAAGTCTCAAAAATGATTGAAGCTATGTAAACATTCGTCCGAGGGTCAGGCTTAGCAACATCGAGCTCAAGCACTATTGTCGAAAGATTCAACAGGACACTAGCAGCAAGAACTGTTTGTTATCAGGCTGCGCAAGAAATTTTGTGGGAAGCTAGAGGTGAAAGAATGTGAGATCCTATAAGGAGGTTTTGAGACTGCCGGAAGTAATCGCAGCTCTAAATGGTGAAAAAACTCGACTGATTGTAATGAAACTAGCGAGGCAATCAAGAAAAAGAAAGTCGAAGTCTGAGAGTTCGCTCTCCCCCGCAAAATTGAAAAATGAAAAACAGATTTCCAAGCAACGTGAAATTGAGGTACTTGTACGAGCCTGGAGAATCTGAGGGAGATTCAAGAAGGCGGGCAACAGACGCTATTCTGGAGTCTCAACACTTATGTAATCGATAGTGTTGTTAGAAAACGGAGGTCCCATTTTGTATTATCTGAGTGAAGGTGCACCAAGACGAGCTTTCGTTAACAAGAGTTGATGATTGTACCAGAAAACACTGCGCTGCCACCTAAGATTTGAAGTAAAAAAAATCCCGGCCTGGAGTGTTTATCCAGCTGGGATTTAGTTTTTGGGTTTTTTCACAATCACAGAATCGAGATCGTAAATAATATATCCATTATTCTTGCTTTTGCGTTTGCCTTTCGGTCTAACTAGAAGAGAGGTTTTTTGAGTTCTAGTTTCTTTGGTTAAACCGAAGGAGCCCAAACTTGTTCGCCTCCATGGAGAGTAACGATACAACCTTTCCAATGAAGTTTTAAATGTTTTTAACATCTGTGATTTTTTGTAGACCGCATTATCTTCCAATCTTCCCATTTGAGAATTTTCTTGGAATTTCGGTTGCTGTTCCTCGCATAAAGAGTTGATCGAACTCCTCGGTTGACATTTCAATTTTTTGCGCTGACCAATCTTTTTTTTGTTTATAATGCAAATTTTTTATAAATCACTTTTTTTTGCAAAATTTGAGGGTGAGGAAAGGGTTGTAACAAAGTTGTTGTGCATCGGGGTATCTGGGAGGATGATATCAGGAATTTCTGTGTCTTTTTTTAGAAATGTGGTATGTAAAAAAATGCAGTTAAGGGGGGGGGGGCTGGAGAGGGAGTGTAAGGGATTGCCTGTCTATTTTGTCGATTGGGAGTGGCTTTGCACAGAAACCAAACAGACTGGAGCAGAAGCCCTCATTTTACACCTACTCATCACAATAAAAAAAGATAAAACAAGCAAATGGTTTCAAATTATCAATTCATGGCTAACATGTACGTCCCCTATAGTTTTTCAAACTAAGTCAATCACCATTGTGGTCTGAACTTTGCATGTACGGCACAATATGATACCAGTAGCTCTTGGATCCGCCCAATGGATTTTGGATTTGGCATTGTCCCTCCACATTATTGAATTGTATTCACCTTGGGATGAATAATATGGAGAAGTATCTGATGGATGAAGTATATAATTACCTTGGTTTGAGCATTTCAAGCTTGTCGTCTGGAAAGCTCAAATGTTTCTGTAAGTAATCTTTGATGAAGACTGTGTTTTCTAGGCCTGTTGAAGAAGCCATGAACCCTATGGCGATGTCAAGTACTTTGAGACAGTCGCACAAAACGGTGAGAGGGGTCAATTCTGTCAGTATGTCCTTCTTTAATTCCATCGATAACGGCTCCTAATAGTTGAAATATGAAACATATAACGTACTAGTAAATAAATATGAAAATAAACATGATCATCAAAAGGTACAAATGAAACAAATTGAGAAATACCATGCGATCTTTAGCCTCATCCTATAGCTCACCCCATCCAACTTGTTATCATTACAAAAAATCATACCATAATTTATGTTTGCGTAGTTTGAATTGGATAAATTCTTTTCTTTTGAAATAATCCATACAAGTATATTTTGAGTGGTTACCAACATCATTTCCTAGCCCCACACAATATAGGGCTGGTGTGCTACAAGCATGACAAGTAAATAGCTACCAGGGGAGGGTGGCCAAGAAGACATCACCATACATTGGTTTTGCACGCAAAAGCGAAATCGTGACCGGGAGGAGGACGCCTGATGTTCGATACTAGAGTTGGGATTTTGGAGGTTGCCGAGTTCCTGTGGAGCTCTATGGAAAAAAAATCCCTAAATCGGCATTAATATGCCTGATTGATTCCTCCAAAACTGCTTGATGAATTGCTTCAATTTTACCATACGGCAAGAAGACATCATTATTAAGCAATTTTGTTCTGCGGACTTTTAGTTCGTAGAAGAAATTTGAAGAAAAATGCAATTGCAAATTCAATTTTCGCGCCATTTCAAAAATCCCTAGACTGCTAGAACGATATTTATTCAAATTTAGTCTCATTCTCATGTATTTGGGGTCCTACCACGCCTATCGACTCCACGAGCTCCGAGCACGAACGTATACAAACGCACACAGAATACCGCGCTCATGCAACACAACGAACACCCGACGTATTGACAGGATCTGGCTCATGTCAAACCACATTTTGCGCAAATTTCCTTTCCAAGACCTGATTTTTCATAGTTGATCGCATGTTTTCGTGAAGTTAACGTATAGGATTCGTTTGATGGGTGTAACTTTTTGCAGCACACCGGTTTCGCACAGTTATGGCAGAAAAAATGACCGTATCATGAGCCATTAACACCATAGAATCTATGTACATTATTTACTGGGTATTCTTATACAGTAAGTGGGGTTTGTAGTATTTACGCGAGTTTTGATTGGTCCATGATAAGCCCCGCCCATAAACTATCAAACAATAGTATACCCCCATATTTGGGCAATGATTTAAATACGCTAGCCTTTCCGTGAACTATAAATTGTTTTTGTTTTTATCTTTAACATTGTCTAACAAGTCTAAAGTCTGAAAGAACAAATGAAAAAAACAGACAAAATGGGGATATTTGCAAATGAAATACGAACTATTTCTAAACATTGCGGATTGACTAATGCGTAATGAGGGCCTGATAGATTACTTTTCATTGACTGTCGGCCGTTTTTTCGAAAGTTTGCTCGCTGCACTGCTTTGAAAGTTGTTACCGAAAACTTGTGATAAATCAAGAAAGTTTGCTCCGCTAAAATTCCAGTACCGACATAATACTGTTGACACACACACTCGATTTTCCTTTTAGTCGCCATTGTTTATGAGGTAAACGTTATGGTAAACACGTATGACACGACATGTGCAAGCCATTCCCCGGGGCCATGCCCTGGCCCGGATCACGGGGATGCCGGGTGAGGATCAAGCTGGTGCACTTCGCTCGTTCTCACTCCGGTTCACACTGTTATACTGGTCTAAACTAAGACAAGGCCTAAGACAACCTATGATTAGGCCTGACTAACATACTATTTAGATGACTTTTATTACAATATCCTACAAATAATTCACAAGACCATAATGTGGTCACTTTCCCTGAACTCCCTGAACAGCAGCACTATGAAAGAAAAGATTCTGCATGCCATACCGTGCCGGACTCACAGGACTCATGACTGTGCACTTGTGTCCTTACAAATATTAACGCAAAACGCACCAAATTACCCCCCCCTTGTTTTAAAAACATGTTTAGATGTAGATGAACTTGCTATGGTCCTCGCTGGCTTTAGAAATTGATTCATAAAGCTGGCTTTGACGCTGACTTGCTGCATGTGGGTGTATGTTTAGGCTATGTTTGCCCGAAGAACATTTACACTTTCATGACTTTCTTCAGGCACTGATTTTCACGCGGCTCCTCGCCCATGTCGCCAGGCCGTGTCATGTCAGTGCCATGACCGGGTACCGGGGCCATGACTGCGATATTCGCTGCTCCGAGGATGTTCGTTAACCTTCAAATGGACTGTTCGATGGAATACAATCGCAAAATTCCCAAAATCTTATTTTATGGATACAGATATCATTATTATTATTGTCTCTATGCGTTTGCATTTGTTGTTATTTCGATTGTTGCCTGAAGTTTTTTGAAGGGGCAAATTTAACTTATGGGTGTGCGTCGTAAGCAGTAGTGACACATTTTTGTGTGTGGAATTAGTTTCCACGTTGTTTACAGGGGTGGGTACAAGCGGGGTGAAAGTCCTTTTGATCTAAAAACGATCTCACAGAAATATTTTAGGAATAAAATGTTAAAACTGTTTAAGAATGACAATAAAATACGCTTAATGCTTGTTTTGCTATGAAAGGAAAGGCGGCCGTTCACGACGAAAAATATGGTACAACCATGCATTATCAGGCCGTCTTTCATACCAAACACGCATTGAGCGTATTTTATTCTCTTAAATTATATTTCCGTATTGGTCGTACGTGTTGTGTTACAACAGGGTGATGCCAAATAAATCCTACCTTCCTCCTGATCGTGACGAAAAATTCTTCTCTTAAAAATATCTTCTTATTGTAAACCTTTGGAGCGAAAAATCAACTCCACTGTAAGCATGGTAATGGTTATTTCTGATTTTTTTGTATCTATCAGTGATTTGCTAAATCGTGCAATCGAAAAAATCATCAAAAATCAGATTTTCTGCATGTTTTGTTAACAAGTATAGTATCCTAACATACCCCGCAAATTATAAGATCAAAGCAACATAATAAAGACAAAATTTATTATTTTAGTCATATTGTCCGTACGGACACTTACTACAACACGTATTTGAATAGGGAATCAAATATTGACCACTGCAGTTTTCTTCCTTCCTTTTCCTTTGTCAATTGTTCAGTTGGAAAAGATAACTTATGACAATTCTACAGGCTTATCCTTCACTTTTAAGCTATTTATTGAAAATTCAAATATTTTGACTCTTTCGGGTGGATCACTGATAATATCGTCGTGGGTTCTGCATACTGTCGAATCAACATAAATGCTAGTTCTGAGAAAACGGTGTTTGAAAGTTTAAGTAACTAAGGAATGGTTGTAATTAAATGAATAAAAGGAAAATGGCTATTTTAAAGTGGTTAGTTAAGACATGAATGGTTACTAACAGACGACAGTATTAAATACTAAGAAACACTGTTTCTATTCAAAATGGCCACTGAACGTGATTTGACAGTTTGTCAAAACCCAAATGTTTTATTCGCTGTGTTCTTAGGAGTCGAATACGTATTCGACTGCATGAAACCCGTTGATTTCTAATGTTGGTATGGTGCGATTACTATAGCTACGGGTTTTTATATTTTTAAAGTGATGATACCGATGATGCCACGATGAAAAGAATAGGAAAAGAAATAGGGAAACATCGAGCTTGACGACGATAATAAGCACTACTGATCGATGATGATGATGATGATGATTGATGATGATGACGATGACGATGATGATTGATGATGATGATGACGATTATGATGATGATGACGATGACGCTGACGCTGACGCTGACGCTGACGCTGACGACGATGACGATGACGATGATGATGATGATGATGATGATGATGACGATGACGATTATGATGATGAATGATGATGACGATTATATGATGATGACGATGACGCTGACGATGACGATGATGATGATGACGATGACGATGATGATGATGACGATTATATGATGATGACGATGACGCTGACGCTGACGACGATGACGATGACGATGATGATGATGATGATGATGATGATGTGATGCTAAAACAGTGCAAATTTGTATACAAACGACTTCCATAAGCGGTTAAAATGGGAAACATTCACTTTGCATTATCGTTCGTTGTAAATATGGCGCAGACTGACCTCGATGACCAACGAATTTACAACCTCTTACAAATTTGGCTCCTTAAAATTAATATCTTTAATTAGTCGCTAATATGTTTTAACTCATTTTTGCAGAAAAAAACATAAATTTATGTGACATACGTTAGAGGACACCACACAACATTGTAGTGTATGTTATATAAAATTAATAAATAGTATGCATGTTGCAACACACAATAATATTGGCTAGAATGTGCCAAATTGAGCATCATGAAAAGAAAATATTTAAAATTTACTTGAATGTTTCATAACTCAAAAGGTTTTGGAGGATAAAACTGATCTATACAACTTTATAACAACCATATTTTTCTCGTTTTCTTAAATTTCAAATTACATATATAGTTCCCATCTTTTAAAGGAATGTTCACGCTTAAAATATATATCAAACTTGAAACGAATCAACAGTTAAATGGGTAATATACTCAATAGTAAAATCTAACATAATCTAAACAATTTAGAGGGCACTAACGCTTATACAAACAACTTCCCAAGAAAGAGAAAATATCAATTTTTTCCTGAAAGGCGAGTTTTTTTTTTTAAATGATGAATTAGTAATTATTTAGTTTGCAGAATATCCAAGTTAACATTCAAACTTTCACAATATGTTTACCATGTCTATTTTTGTAACACGGTTTACTAAGGGATGGGTTGGTAAAACACCCCCTTTGAGAATTCATTATTATAAAGCAATAAATGATTTCGATGTTGGTACTAGTTGATAGCTTGGTCCTCCGTTTTCTAATGCTTCCAACATAACCTCGTTGGCCAGTCCACAAGACATCAAAGTTCAACAAGTTGGCAAAATTGGTCATTTCCACAGACACACATCAGAGTATAAAATGAAAAAAATGAAATTTGCCATAAAAAAGGTAGGAATATTTGATTTTCATGCGGGTTTTGGCCCCAAATTATATGGAAAATTACTAGTTTTTAATCAACATATAATTTTAGAGCCATACAGTGCACAATATTAAAACAACATGAACTAATAACTAAAGGGTAATGCAGTATCATTTATAGGCGAATAATGTGCCCAAGGTCGGAAAAACTAAATAATGGCACCCATTGTTTCATTTTTTTCGCCGAGGATACATTATGAGCCCATAGATGATACTACAAACCTTATTTCTATTCAATTAAGTAAAACAACTTGATTTTATTTTGTTTGTTTGTATAGGTTTTAAGGTAATATGCCTCTACTTTATGTGTGATTTTGTATGTTGATGAATGAAAATAAATGATAAGAAAATGCATTAGCGGCTCATTATTGCAGAATAATGGGCAGTAAACTGACCAATCAGAATGTTGTATTTTCCAAATGGGTCGTAGTAGTTAGATGTAATAGAACCACTCATCACAATCGACCGTCGACGCTAACCCGTTGGTCGAGGTGACGGTGCATCTCACATTTATTTGCCAAAATGAGCAGAAGTATGTGAAATAACTACATGGAAGACTGACAGTTTTTAACGTTTTGGGCACCGGAGGAAACCCCTCCTTTGGTAATACGAGGGTTAATGTCACTATGTCCCCCTAAAAGTGATAAATTTGGTTCATTTGTACAAATGCTAAAACAACAAAACTTGGATAGTTCTTTTTCACGACGCACAGACAGTACGTTTAAATTAGTACAAGTAACATAATTAAAACACAAAAATTAAAATGTGAAATAAAATGATCAATCCCTCATGAAGAAAGGTCAATTTCAACGATTGCCCTAAATCTTGACAGACCTATTATCGATTTTTGATCACTGACTTAGCCATTTTGTCCCAGCCGATACGTATCTTTCGCAATTCTCTTTTTGCTTTTTGTATTTTTTTTTGAGATATTTTGACACGCCAAGCTATCGAATACGTATTCGATTGTTTGTGAAACCCGTTTTATACAAATGGGTGTTATTCGATTGCGGCTATTTTGGTTAGGAGATGTAATTTCACTTTTATTTTTGGGTACAATTAAAGAGTACATAAAAGGCAACCAGAATCAACTATTAACTCAATTTGACCAAAAAATCAGATTCGACACTATGTCGTGACCACGACGATATGATAGTGCTTTTAAGAACGGACGAGGGCGTATGTGGGAACACCCATGACCGACCCACATGAAAGCGCCTAAATCGGTTTGTGGTTTGCATCCGTTTTGCCGTAATCTATTTTGATTACTTTGGTGAGTTGCTATATTGAAAGAGAATTGGCCGCCGTTGTCTGATAGCTACTGTATGAGACAAATCCAATTCAACTGAAATTATTTTGGAATTGAGCACTTCTCACATCTCATAGTAGGCCTTCGCTTTTGGTAGCCTAGTGTTTTGTATACTGTAAAATGTTGATTCCAAAGGGAACTAGTTAAAGTTGAGCAAAAAATTATTCAAAGCAGAGTATATTTTACCGAACAATATATAAGTTTTACTCAACTTTGATTAAGATTTTACTCAGCAGATAATAGAGGTTGTTCCCGTTTCTTTTGAGTAAACATTTTAGTGCTGAACCTTTTCCCGTTTTAGAGTGTATTCTTTTTTATTATTATTTACCTTCAAAAACATGCAAAGCTTCGAGTAATGCAAAGTTCGTTTATGAGGAAGCAAGCTTTTTTGGAGAGTACGGAGAACCAGATACTTTCGAAACATCAAAAGGAGAAAAACGAGTTTTAGCACAGACTGCCATCTTTTCCTCTC
Organism: Ophioderma brevispina; assembly: GCA_023653785.1. NCBI lineage: Eukaryota > Metazoa > Echinodermata > Ophiuroidea > Amphilepidida > Ophiodermatidae > Ophioderma > Ophioderma brevispina. The sequence continues at coordinate 46,368 of JAMKCH010003566.1, read as the reverse complement.
CGTACCCCGTAATTATTACATAATTCATTGCACTGAAGTTGAAGTTCAGGGCCAACTATGAATTTTGAACCTTAACAACTTTAAAATGCTTGCAAATAACATTTAGACCATTTTCACATTGCGAACCTCGCCATCCCCCATATATGTATACATAATTGCACTTCTGTGACAACTCTAAGATTTCCAATTGACCCATTACAGGTAATCGTTTCATTATAGAAGTCCCAAGTATGCAAATGAGGTACTACGATTGGTTCCGTCATGCGCTGTATGATGTTGTGTAGTAGCGCTTGACGGAATAAATGGCAATACCTCATTTGCATACTTGGGACTTCTATATGAAACGTCTACACGATTAGACATTCCCCAGAACACATTTAAACGATCTGATGACATCAATGTATGTGCAAGGCCGCTTAACTTCTTTAATTTGGGCATGAGCACAGATTACATATCATAAAAACAAACGAGTTGGCGGACGCTGTTTCGCACGTATCGAGGTGAAAGTTCCATATTATTAAAAATATTAGAAGTCTGCACTACTACTGTATCAAAAACGAGACACTCGTAAGATAGCGACTACGAGCATACTATAGCACACGCTTTTTGGAAACCATATTGAAAATCTGTAAAAAAAACACAAAAAACAAAACATCGTAGCTGATCTTTGCGACGGATGTCTAAGCATAGAGGTAGGAGAGAAGGAGAAAGCTCTACCCTAATTGCATTATGCAACGCCGATTATCCCAATTATATCACTTGGCAACTCTTTGTAAAAGCATAGACCAACAAAGGCCACTTCTCGGCAGAGAGTACTCTTTCATCCCTATGATCATCGCCGACAGAAGCGGCCCTCTGTTGACGATTTCGTGACACGCTCAGCTGAACAAGTCATGACCTATGCGCAGAAAGGTATATCCCCGATGCGCAGTGGTTTGTTTACATGTGGAGACGAAAACAAAGAGATTGAGTCAATTACAGCCGAAATTCTGAGTATTTCAGTCCAAAAAAGTCGGAGATAATAATAATAATAAATGGCATTTATATGGCGCTCTACAAAAGATCACAGCGCCTAACAGAGAATGGCAAAAAAATTGCAACATCAGACAATGGAGATACAGAAACAGGAACATAAATCAACACTGGAAGAAATGAGTCTTCAGCAAACGTTTGAAAACGGGCACCGAAAAAGGCTCGTGGAAAACCTGCGAAATTTGAAATGTATCATAGTGCGGTGAATATGATAAATGGTCAAGGGTGAAATTTACCTGGGGTATCCTGTCTTTGATAGTCTGAAACACTGTATCACTACGATAACTCCCGCGGAACACAAGCATATCAATCTTGTTTTCAATAATCGGACGTCCCCGAACAAATTTCTCCTCTATGCTTCTCTCCAGACTGGCTAAGTGGTACATCTGTTTGCTGCTCCCAAGGTCGCAATGGCAGTGGGTTCGGATTGTTGGCAACAGTTCCTTCTCCAGATCAACAGCGACTAAATGGCTCTTTGTTACCGAACTTAGTTTCATCTTGGAATGACTAAAGAAAGCAAAGAAGTTATTCAAAACTTATATCAATGATGATACAGTTTTTCTGCAATATGTGAAAGAAACGAATTTAATTCCACATGACTGAAATGCCTTCCCACTCCCTATTTTGGTTAATGTCACCGCCCAATCTCGGGTCACCCACGTGTCGTGCTTGTTTGTACTTTCCCGTTCATTTACAGTGCTTTTCAATGCCTGTTCGGCCCATTCAACGATTAGCCAATACAATCTAACTAAACATTGAGTTACACAAAGACATATGAATTGTGTAGTAGCATATTTTGTCAACATTGCTTTTTAACTTTTACTTTCATTTGACAGATGTAGTACAACTCGATTACAATGGCCGTGATTATTGGGCATTTGCATCATATAATAACGGATCAGATTTAACATTACTCAAGGTCATCCTAGAGGTAAACCTTACCCAATGCTCCGATTTTTTGAAACTGGTGTCAAATTGTTCATCTTGCCTTATTTTACAATGTTTGGCATTTGGTTTCGTAAATAGTGGGCAAAATGTAACAAGGGTCTACATGGTCTATAGGGATCACCAAAACCTGACCTCATTATACATGTATACAGAGCTGTCACCAAAGAATTAAACTAAATTATCTCCTTCAGTATGAACAGAGCAATGGTTTGACACCAGTTTCAACAAAATCTGAGCATTGGATATTTTTTGCCTGAGGATGACCTTGAACCTTAACAGGGCTGTAGCCGTAACTAAAGGTCGGAACCTAAAACAAAACTATACGATTTTTAATCCTTAAAATAAGACAAATGCATTGGTGTACATTTACACAATTTGACCTGATCTCAAATTTACCACTGTACTAATTTTACCCCCTTATTTTACAAAGTTCCCGCATTTCCCAGAGGTTGGACCCAAACATTCTAATTTAGCACCCTTCAAACTCTACAGAAACATCTTCAACCTTCCCCAAACTTTGAGAAATGGATTCTCATTTAGCTTCATTTATAACTCTGGTGTGTAAGAGCTTTCAGCAATGTACCGTATAAGCTCCAGTGTCCAGAGTTTGAAGGAGGCAGGGTTATTGGAACGCTGGAGGCAGGACACATCAAAACCTCCTATAGAAATTTGTTCGTTCAGTTACCATCGCATGCACCAGTTTCGATACAGTATGCGGCGACTCACAGCCGCGTACAGCTTGTCAACAGATGGCGTCATTTTCTGCTAAGAATAGATGCTCATCTTTGTAACGAATATACACACAAGTACACACACACTCACACACACACACGCAAACACACACACACACACACATAGATAGCATATAAGGAGATAAGGAATCTGTATACCAAATCCCCATGCCCTCTTAGGCAAGGGGTAAAAACAGCAAGAGTTAAAGAGCTTTCCTGCCAGGGAATATCAAGGGTTTTTTCGCCCGACAAAAATTTACAGTATCTAAAATTGATAAATGCTCCAGTATGTCAGCATCCTTGGCTGTCTGCAACCACGATGCTGACATAACCGCCAGGATTTTATCAAACTTGAAAGAGCATTCAGTCATCACTTAACAGACCTCTCAATATCTTACTACAAGCCGAATCCCCGTCTGAATGCTTTGGAATTTGTCAAAACATGCTAGAATACACCGTAAATTCTGGCAGGATTTCCAAACTTCATTTTCCAGGAATCTCCTTATCCTGGCTGGTTTTACTTGTTTTTAAAGAATGTAAATATCCAATTGTTTTCATTTTTGTAGCGAAAGCAGACCGTTGAGAACAAAAGGACCGATATCCGTGCTACATTTCGACAAACTCGTTGTGTGTTCTGATCAAGAAGTCGGCTAAAGCCAGTCGAGCAGATGCCATCCCCCGTGTTCGGTGGCAAAAGTATTGCATATACACACTTTCGATATCCAGAGGCTTTGTGACAGTAATGCTTTTGCATCTGATTTTGTATGGCCATCGAATGACACTAATAAAGGAGACAAGAATCATGCAACTACTTATTTCATTAACCATCAAAATAAAATGAATGTGAAAAGTTATCTGTCACTAGCTTGTACTCTCAAACGGATAAAGTCTTTTCGTTGGGGATTGGGAAGAGGTAGATTGAGATTAAAATAGAAAGTATGGGCGAATAGGTTTCATTCAACCGCAACTTTTCTGACATATCGTAATAACTCGAAAAAAATAATCGAAAAAAAAAAATGGCAGGCAAAATGAAAGTTTTGCACACCTTTCCATTTTGTCCCATTCCAATAAGTTTACAAGGTGTAAAATGAATAGATACCTCACTCAAATTGTCGATATGTTCTTTAAAAAATGGTTCCATTGTGCACTGGCCAAGTTAAAAGTAATAACAAAACGTTCTTCTTTTCAAAATTAAATTGAATTTGAAACAGATAAAACATTTTGGATGGTTTTGTATATGCACAAAATAACAATTTCTAAGACCTTTGATATGGCTCTTGCCCAGTGCACAAAATCATTTAGTTCAGCTTCAAACTTTATAATGTTGTTAATTGTATAATGTATAATCGTCAGAGTAAACGCCCCCAGAGATCCCAGGAAAACAATAGACTGGAGGAAGTAGTGGGGGATACAAAAGCTTTGTGAGCAGTAAATACTGTAGCGGTAACATACCATGTTCAACCTCTTGTGGATGGAATCTTGAATACAAGACCTCCCGCGCAGTATATAATGTCCTAACTTCATCCAACAAAGAATGGCATTGGAGATGCTACCTAGAAGAAATAAAGAAGACTACTGCCTTTGCCTCAACTACAAGTCAGCAAAGGCAGAGAAAAAATGAAGTCTGCCGCCAAGAAGCACAGTACTAAATACACCCGAAAGCTCCAAGAAGAACTTTGATGCCGCTAATGCTGCACTTGATGACGCTTACATTGTGGTGCTTGAAGAGGCAAAGTCCAAGCTGAGCACTTGACGCCCTCCATCTTGAAAACAAGCATGCCTGCTGCCTGGGAGGCCTTGAGGGAGCTGTCCGATAAGACGGCTCCCCCACCTATAAAATCAAAGGTGAAACAACTGAAATCCCCTTGACACATGGTTTCAGCACGTTAGTTCTCTACTTGGCGCCAGTCAGAATAACACTACCTTGATGAACCTTTCTTCAATCACAAGAATAGCAGACACCCTTCCCATCCAACTGGCCTTTCACTAGGGAGGAGCTTCAGATCTGCCGAAGAACTGAAGAACACCAAACACCTGTTCCCAACAACATTCCTGCAGTAGTCTGGAAAAATCCACTATTCCATGATCAACTGTTGAAATTTTTGTAATAACACCTACATGGGAAACAAAACCACTGCCTTTTCAACATCAATCCATTCCTCATACCAAAGAAAGGCGACCCCAACAATCCCCAAACTACAGAAGGAATCACACTCTCACCACTGGCTCTAAGATCTCAACTCAATGCTGCTCAACAGAATCACTACTCACATAGATCCATTCTCAGACGGACCAGAACGGTTTTCGCAAAGGCAGTTCAACACTACCTCAGATACTTGCCCTCAGAAGGATCATAGAAAGTTGAGAATTTCCAAGAGAAAAAGCTTCAATTGTGTTCGTAGATTTTTCAAGGCTTTTGACAGTGTTAACAGGATGTATGCTGCTATTCTCGCAACTACGTTGTCCCAGGATGAGAACTGTCAAGGCATCGCCATAATTGTATGATAACCCATATAGCTGTGTGCAGCCATGGATGGGCCCACAAAAGGCGTTCTAACACCTACGGAATCTCCAAGGAGATACTCTTGCTCCCATCTCTTTGTAGTCGTGGGTGATTACCTCCTCAGACAGAGTCTGACATCAGAAAGACAAAGGACTCACCATCCAAACCCAAGCGTTCCGACGTCACATGGGCAGTCAATCTCACAGACCTTGACTACGCAGATGATCTAGCTCTAACCGCTGATCTGATATGTGGTGCATACGATCTACTAACATCACTTGAGAATGCTGGCAGACCAGTTCAGGCTACATCTAAATGCCAAGAAGACTGAATATATGACTGTCAAATGAGGAAGACGAGCATCAACCTATCTGCACAGCAATGGTAGCCAACTCAAAGAGGTTAAGGACTTCAAGTATCTAGGTTCCTATGTTGCCGACAGGCAAGAAATACTTCCTGTCACGCAAAGGACAAGCTTGGAATGCCTGCATAAACTCCACCACTTATGGCAATCTGGTATTCCAATTCAACCAAGCTGAAATTCTTTAGAGCCTGTGTAGAGAGGATCCTGTTATATGGATCTGAGACTGGACCATGAAGAGATCTACAGGATAGACTGGATGGCACCTACACCAAGCTTCTTATGCGAGTACAAAACATATCCTGGCGTGAGCACAAGACCAAGCACATATATAAGGAGATATCCCTCCAATTTCATCTTCTGTTGCCCAACGCCGTGCACGATTTGCCGGTCACTGTCATCGTGCGATTGACCAAGTAGTCTCGGACGTCACATGTTGGAAGTTACCATGCCAAAACAGGGGTCGTCGCCCCCTTTAACTACATTGATGTGAATTGCTCGAGACATCCAGCAGGATCCATCTGACATCCCCAACCTAATGACAAACGGGACATTTGGCGCTACATGGTGAACAGCATCTCGGCTGCGGCCGTTAGATAGATAATTGGGCTTCTTGAGCTTTGGCAAAGGAAATTGGCAAAAATGAGTAATTGTGATCCAAAATCATCAATCGTAAACACTCAATTCATTCATTTTAATAGTATAAAGTATCAAAAGTTTTTTTTTCGAGTATCAACATTATCGGTAATTTGAATATATATATATATATATATATATTATATATATATATATAATATATATTATATATATATATATATATATATAAAACAAACCCCGCAAAAATTTACAGGTTTCCATTTAACTGTATATTTACAGTTTGATGTAATATATTTTACATTAAGTATCTGATAAAATCAATTTACAGTTTGATGTAATAATTTTACATTAAGTATCTGATAAAATCATTCTGATTATAAAGTGAAAACAAACCAACACAAATTACTCATCATTCCTCTTTCTTTCGTCATTGGCGCATTATTTTGCCTCTAATGAGAAACAACGCCTAAGAAAATCGTACAAAAAGCATAGCCATTTCTAGCGCCTCCCCAGAGAGAAACGTTTTTCATTACCACCGTCTGAGGCGATCGATCGACTCTTTTGAGTACGCCAAACAGGTGAATGCGTATTCGAATCCTTTGACATTTAACATGGGAGTTTTTTAGTTTTTCCAAACAATCCAATCGCTTTGTCATTAAATTTGACAAGGAAAACAAAGGATACTTGAATAGAAAGCGTGCTCAAAATGAACGTTCAATGTCTACAAGACACATACATAATTTCCTACTATTTTCTAATTTTAGATATGCAAATTCATAATTCTCTAAAACTCAATCGCCGATATCTCGAAATGTGACTTTGGTCGATTGGCCTGTTGAAGATCGTGACAAAATTAGGTCTGTGGAAAAATTATTTTAACGAGTACTCTCGACATATTTGAACTCATATTACTCTCTAATTAGAGTTCCTTCGCGTAAATATAAATTAAACATGTTAACGCTTCCTAATATTTAGACCTTTGTCAACAGAAATCATAAGTCTGGATTAGTGGTTGTGGTTGTGTTAGTGGTTGCTTTGGCAATTGGTCGCCTGTAGATACCTCCCAATTCCTGTCTGGCATAGCTCCTGCAAATCTTAGGAGGAACCTTCAGACGATCAAGCTCGCCAAGAAATGTGATGAACCTGGTAGTCTAATCCCACCACCAACACCCTTTGAGGATCAGAGAATTCCACGGAATCACTTTGCCACCATCCATGACACTGCAGTCACAGTATCCCTATCGATCATCTTGGATCAATGACAGATGGTTTGAGCAATGGTCATCCTCTACTTGAACCTAAAGCATTTTGTGGACAGCCCATCTAGCAGCCCAAAGGCTGTGACCTGATAGGAAAGCATGGGTCAACCTCAACAGACTCAGAACTGGCGTTGGTCGTACAAAGAACTTCCTTCACAAGATCGGAGTAGAACCATCACCAAACTGCGATTGTGGAGAGCCACAAACCATTAGCCACATCATAGATGACTGTGAGGTTTACAAGTCCCCAAGAGGAATTCCAGGCCTGATCAACCTGGATGATGAAACTATCAGCTGGTTAAAGACGGATCTTCCACTGTGATTTTGGACTTGCACGAACGAACGATAAGTCTGGAACTTTTTTGTAACCAAGGTATTAATTATCATCTTAAATGTTTTTTAAATACTTACTAGATGATTTCAAAGGTATTCGAACTTGATTCCAGGCTTCAACAAAACTTCTTACCAGTGCTATCATCTTGCTCCAAGGACCTGACCATAAATTGTGAATACAGTTCAAAATTATATTCCTTTGACTTCTTATAAATAAAATGAAATTCGAAATGATTTGATTGCAACCGTTATTTGAAAATGAACTTTTCCAATGTCGAGGCGCCCTAAATTAACATTCACACATTCTCATATTCTAGGCCACATCATTACGTCAGAGCAGGCCCAATCACACTCTTCTTCTTTTACTCTCTGTCAAACTGACTCGTCCGGAGGCTGCGCTGTGAGCTAGGATGGGACTTGAACGGTGATTTCGGGTGATATCAAATCATTTCAAATTTATTAAGTAACCCCCCTTTATTAAAATTCGCCTTAGATTCCATGTCGATATTTATATGTTGCACCGACTTGGAGAATCAATTTTTCAGATTACACTGGTCTACTGCTCGTCGGAGAACCGTCGTCGTCCCCGGGAGATAAGGCAAGCTGAGTTTAAATAGGAGACAGAGAATTGTCACTTAAAGTCAAGATCCATTGCGGGCGGTGCTAAGCTTACAACATTCGTAAACAAAGGCTATATTAGCACATTTTTTTGAAGAGCGCCCCCAATTTTTCCAAAAATTTGAGATTTTCACACGGTTGCATTGGTAACTGGCTAGTAAATCATACCTGTGAATGATTAAGCTCGAAAATGTCTGTGTCTCACAAACGAAGGAATTTTGTAATTAGAATAATTATTATCGGGATCCCCGATAATAATTCAACGGCTGCTGGAAACGGCCTTCCAATGTGAAATAGCCGGGAAATAACGCCAGTGTAGGTCTACGATCATTTTTTCCATTAGCTTTGTTTGCATGGTTCAGGCAAATCAAGTTAGAGGTGGCACTATTTCATCATGGACGGACATAAACGTACCATTTCCAGCTCTGCCGTTAAGTCCAACCTGGGTTCCAAATTCTAATTACAAAATCTCTTAATTTGTGATAAATACGCATTTTTAGCAATCTCGTTCGCGGGTATAGTTTCCTAGACAATCACCAACGTAACTGTGCAAAAATATCAAATTTTGAAAATGGGGGGCGCTCTTCAAAAAATGTGCCATTATTGCTTTAAATAGGTCACCTGGGTTCTCCTGAATAGAGCGAATATAAGTCAGGAAGGGATTATAAGAGCCAAATCAAAGAAGCCGCCATAGGGAGAAAGTCCTAAACTAAGTTACTCATGAGTAAAGTTCTTATCGGTTACAGTTGGGAAGAACTAGGTCCTTTACAGGGTGTCTCAGAAAGAACGTTACCCTTCAGAAACGGCACCTTTTGCTTACTTAACCAATTCCTATCCTTGTTTTAGTTTTATATTATGTGAATGTGTACATTTTCGAACATATGGTGAAAACGAGAAAGAAATCGGTGAAAAAATATCCAATAATGACTATTTTCCCTAAAAATGATGCAAACCTATTTTGTCCACGGCTAGCAATAACAGAGAAAACATGTGATGCTACCTAGAAGAAAGAAGAAGACTACTGCCTTTGCCTTAAATGACAAAGTCAGCAAAGCCAGAGAAAAACTGTCTGCAGCCAAGAAGCACCGTACTAAATCCACCAGAAGCTCCAAGCACAACCTTAATGCCGCTAAGGCTGCACCTGATGACGCTTACAATGTGTTGCTTGATCATGTTAAGTCCAAGGCTGAAGCACTTGACGCCTACATCTTGAAAACAAGCATCCTGTCTGCCTGGGAGGTGCCTTGAGGGAGTTGACCGATAAGAAGGCTACTCCACCTGTAAGAATCAAAGGTGAAACACGCAGACCCCTTGAACCATGGTTTCAGCACTTTATTTCTCTACTTGGTCAAGCCATTTCAGATAACACTAGCCTTGATGACCCTTTCTTCAATCACAAGATAGAATCACGCCTTCCCATACAGACTGGACCTTTTACTGTGGAGGAGCTTCAGATCTGTCCGAAGAAACTGAAGAACACCATAGACAACACCTGTCCCGACAACCTTCCTGCAGTAATCTGGAGAATCCATTATTCCATGATCCACTGTTAGAATTTGTATAACACCTACATGGGACACAAACCAGCTGCCTTTTAACATCATTCATCATTCTCTATACCAAGAAAGGCGACCTCGCAACACCACAAAACTACAGAGTAATTACAACTGCACTCTACTGGCCTCTAGATCTCTACAACTCCATGCTGCTCGACAGAATCACTCCTCACATAGATTACATTCTCTCAGAAACGTAACCAGACGGTTTTCCGCAAAGGGCAGATCAAACACTACCTCAGATACATGCCCTTAACAGAAGGACATAAAAGTTGAGAATTTTCCAAGTAAAAAGCTTCAATTGTGTTCTAGATTTTTCCAAGGCTTATGACAATGTAACCGGATTATCGGCATATTCTCCGCCACTACTGTTGTCCCATATGAGACTGCCACGGCAATTGCCATCATGTATGATCTCCATATAGCTTTGTGCAGACCATTAATGGGCCCACAAAGGAGTTCCTACCCTACTGATCGCCCATAGGAATACTACTCTTGCGCCCTATCTATCTCTTTACGTGGTTGATTACATCCTAAGACAGAGTCTTGACATCCTAACTACAAAGGACTTACCACCATCCAACCCAAGCGTTCCAGACGTTACATGGGTCAACATCTCACAGACCTTTACTACGCAGATGATCTACTCTAACAGCTTATCTGATATGGTGTGCACACGATCTACTAACATCACTTGAGAAGGCGCAGACCAAGTCGGCCTACATCTAAAGCCAAGAAGACTGATTATGACTGTCAATGAGAAACTCGATCATCAACCTATCTGCACCGCAGATGGTAGCCACTATCCAAGAGGTCAAGGACTTCAATTATCTAGGGTACTATGTTTCCGACACAAGAAAGACTTCCTGTCACGCAAGGACAAGGTTGGAATGCCTGTTCAATAAACTACACCACTTATGGCACTCTGTATCTCTCCAATTCAACCAAGCTGAAATCTTTAGAGCCTGTGTAGAAGAGTATCCCTGTTATATGGATCATGAGCGTTCTGGAACGCATGAAGAAATAGCTACAGGACAGAGTGGATGGCACCTACACCAGCTTCTTATGCGACTGTACCAAACATATCCTGGCGTGCGCACAAGACCAAAGCACGATATCTGGAGATATCCCTCCAATTTCAATCTTCTGTGGCCCAACGCCCGTGGCACGATTTTTTGCCGGTCCTGTCATCGTGCGATTGCCAAGTAAGTCTCCAGAGCGTCACATGTTGGAGTTAGCCATGCCAAAACAGGGGTCGTCGCCCGTTTAACTACATTTATGTGATTGCTCGAGACATCCATCAGGATCCATCTGAATCCCCACCTAATGACAAACGGGACATTTGGCGCTACATGTGAACAGCAGCCCTCGGCTGCGGCCTGTTAGATAGATATAATGTAATGGATTCCTTATTGATTTGACAAAAGTAGGTTTGCATCATTTTTAGGGGAAGTAGTCATTGTTTGTTATTTTACGCTTTTTCTTTCTTGTTTTGCACCATGTGTTCGAAAGAGTACATTTCTCATAATATAAAGCTAAAACAGGATAAACGAATGTGGTAAGTAGGTAAAAAGTGCCTTTTTGGAGGGTACGTTCTTCTGAGACATCCCTGTAGAGGCTGGTTAAGCATCTGTCTTTGGGCTCAGGTCGCTGTCATCCTTCATGATGGATAATGGAGCGCCGTCCGCCACAATCTTTTAATAACATAACGTTAGTCTGTGATTGGGTTGTAATACACAACATTGGTGATAATAGACCTTGTCATAGTTGGATTTGTTATCAATGGACTTCCCTCAGAGTGATTTAGCTGAAGATGGTCTTATTAAATTTATCTGGGAATTCTATTTATTAACCTGTAGCAGAGGGAAATCAGGCGTTCACTTGTATACCTATACAAAAGTGCAGAAATCTTTAAGTCTTTGGGAAAGAGGGCACCTATCTGAATAAAATGGCTGAGGGATAAAGCAGCGATTTGCTGTCCAAAACATTGAAAGAAATCATAAGAATTCATATGTTGGCATTTTTTACTGGGCATGTAAGTGCCAACATAACCTGCAGGTGGCTGGCTTGAAATCTTTGTATCGGCCAAGGCCGAACTTATTATCTGTTCTGTACGATGTCAAAGGTGCGACTAAAAAGTTCTGACTTAGAACATTAACAAAAAAGTCTTTCCCTCATGATATCCAGAATTTTTAAGCGTGGTATGGTGGCAGCCCATACCTCAACCAACATCATTGATCTGTGTTTATTCTGTACTGATTAAGCCCCCCTCCTAGCTGTTAGTGTAGATTTTGAGATGTCATCGATGATATCTATTTATGGGAGACGGTATGAGCTGTTATGGGAATATTACAATTAATTGCTGATAGATTGTGTCCTTGGCCAGCTGCCGTCCTAGGTTAACTTGAATGATTGTGAAGATTTCCTGAAGGCATCGTAATAATAATAGCCACCCAGCGCTTTGTCTACTTGTGTAAAAAAGCGCTATATAAAGTCATTATTATCATGACAAATTTCTCAAAATTACTCCGTATTTTGGTGTTTTTTTATTTTTTCCAACATTAAAGTAGTTATATGTAATTGTACACACCAGGGGTCCGTTTCGCGAAACCGTCGTAACGCTTTTAGCTCGACGTGTACCTAACTCAGTCATAGCTTCAATCTTAGGATCTTCAAGCGTCCGCGAAACCCACACTTTGCCTACGTTTCAACTACTTCACAATCCCAAAGTCAAACGACTAACATTAACGTTCTACTCGATAGACTTTAACACGTTCGTAACTTTTCGTATCAATATGTACGTGGTTGGTTATGATTTTTGAACAGTCAATATAAGCTAAAATGCATTTCCACATGTTGAAATTCTCTGCCACAAATTATTGCTGTTTTCAAATTTAAAATTTTAATAATAAGTTCTACGCGGGTTAAGATGGCATTTTGACACAAATGTCGTACTTAACATCATATCTGCAATGTAAGTGCACTTTGAATCATTGAGACAAGCATTTGAATAACACGAGCATTGCGAACCTTTCTTCCAATCACACGATTAGAATAGAGGACACCCTTCCCTTCCTGGACCTTTCACTATGGAGGAGTTCAGATCTGCCTGAAGAAACGGAACAACACCAAGACCCCTGGTCCCGACGACGTTCCTGCAGTAGTCTGGAAATATCCACTATTCCATGATCACACGTTAGGAATTTTTTAATAACCACCACAGGGAAACACCCAGCTGCCTGTTAAACATCATTCATTCATCCTCTACCAAAGAAAGAAAGGCGACCTCCCAACAACCCAAAAACTTACAGAGGAATTCACTGTCACCACTGGCCTCTAAGATATACAACTCCCAATGCTGCTCAACAGGGAAGTCACTCCTCAAATAGATTCCCAGTCTCAACGGAACCAGGAAGGTTTCGCAAAAGCAGATCAACAATACCAGATACTTGCCCTCAGAGGATCATAGAAGAGGCTGAGAATTTCCAAGAGAAAGCTTCAATTGTGTTCGTAGATTTTTTCAAGGCTTTTGCAACGGGTTAACAGGGGATTTGTAATGCTGATATTCTCGCCAACTACGGTTTGTCCCAGATGAGGACTTCTGTCAAGGCAATCCGGCCATATGATGATAACCCTGTAGCTTTGTGCAGACCATGGAAGGGCACACCAAAGGGTTCCTAAAACTACTGGAATCCTCCAAGAGATACTCTTGCGCCCTATCTCTTTGTAGTCGTGGTTGATTACATCCTCAGACAGAGTCTTGGCCCATCATGAACGGACAAAGGATACCATCAAACCCAAGCCGTTCCAGACGTAACATGGGTCGCATCTCACCCGACCTTGATTACGCAGATGATCTAGCTCATAAACAGTGATTTGAGATGTGGTGCACAAGATCCCAAGATCTACTAACATCAATGCTGCAGACAAAGTCGGCCTACCTCTAAAATGCCAAGAGACTGAATATATGACTGTCAATGAGGAAGACGATCATTAACCTATAGCACAAAACAGATGGTAGCCAACTCAAAGAGGTCAAAGGAACTTCAAGTATCTAGGGTCCTATTGTTGCCGACAGCAAGAAAGATTCCTGTCACGCAAAGGACAAGCTTGGAATGACCTTGCATAAAACTAACCAATTATGGCAATCTGTATTCTCCAATTAAACCAAGCTGATGAAATTCGTTGAGCCTGTGGTAGGAGAGTATCCTGTTATGGGGAATCGGAGACCCTTGGACCATGAAGAAGAAGAAGAGCTACAGGATTAGACTGGATGCATACACCAAGCTTCTTAGGCGAGTACAAAACATATCCTGGCGTGAGCACAAGACCAATTAAAGCACAGATATATGGAGATATCCCTCAATTTCTCATTCTTCTGTTGCCCAACGCCGTTGCACGATTTGCTGGTCAATGTCATTGTGCGATTGACCAAGTAGTTTCAGGGGGGGGGGGGGGGGGGGGGGGACGACGTCACATGTTCGAAGTTACCATGCCAAAACAGGGCTTTCGCCCTTTAACTACATTGATGTGATGCTCGAGACATCCAGCAGGATCAATCTGAAATCCCCAAATGATGGCAAAACAGGGACATTTGGCGCTACATGGCTGACAGCATCTCGATGCGGGCCGTTAATAGTAAGTAATGGATCCTTATTGATTTGCAAAAATAGGTTGGCATCAGTTTTAGGGAACTAGTATTGTTTGGTTATTTATTCACCGTTTTCTTTCTTGTTTTCACATGTGTCGAAAGAGTACATCTTCTCATAATATAAGATAAAACAAGGATACGAAATGGGAAGTAGGTAAAAGTGCCTTTTTTGGAGGGTACGTTTTTCTGAGGACACCTGTTAGAGCTGGGTGAAGCATCGGTACGTTTGGGCTCAGGTCTTCATCCTTCAGGAAGGGGATAATGGAGCGCCCGTCCCACAATCTTTTATAACAATACGTTAGTCTGTGATTGTTGTAATACACATTGGTGTCATTGAGACCTTGTCATAGTTGGATTTGTTATCAATGGACTTCCCTCAGAGTGATTTAGCTGAAGATGGTCTTATTAAATTTATCTGGGAATTCTATTTATTAACCTGTCAGGGAAAATCAGGCGTATCACTTGTATACCTATAGCAAATGCAGAATCTTTGACGGTCTGTGAAAGAGGGCACCTATCTTGAATAAACTGCTGTGAGGGAGGATAAGCAGCGATTTGCTGATCAAAACATTGAAGAAATCATAAGAATTCATATTTTGGCATTTTTTTACGGGCATGTAAGTGCGAACATAACCTTGCAAGTGGTTGGACTTGAAATCTGTGTATCTGCCAAGGCAGAACTTATATCTGATTCTGTAAGTTCAAAAGGTGCGAATAAAAATTCTGACTTGAGAAACATTAACAAAAAAGTTCCCTATGGAATATCCCAGAATTTTTAAGCGTGGTATGTGCACCAATATCCTCAACACACAAAACATATTGATCTGTGTTTTTCTGTACTGGTGTAAACGACAATCAACCTTTAGTGTAGATTTTGAGAGTCAATCGATTGTATATCTATTTATGGGAGACGGTATGGCTGGTTATTGGGAATATTCCAATGTAAGTGCTGGATGGATGGATTGTGTCCTTGCCAGCTGACGGCCTAGGTGAATGGAATGATGTGAAGATGTCCTGAAGGCGCGTAATACCAATAGGCAACCCACGGCTTTGTCTACTTGTAAAATGCGCTAATAAAGTTCATTATTATCATGACAAATTTCCTCAAAATACTCCGTAGTGGTGTTTTCCAAATTAAAGTAGTTATATGTAATTGTACACACCGGGGTCCGTTCGCGAAACGGTCGAACGCATTTGTAGCCTGACGTGTGACATAACTCAGTCGTAACTTCAATCTTAGGATCTTCAAGCGTCCGCGAAACCCACACTTTGCCTACGTGTCAACTACGTTCAACCCAAAGTCACGACTAAAATTACGTCTACTCCGAGTAGACTTAACACGTTCGTAACTTGTTCGTATCAATATACATGTACGTGGTTGGTTATGATTTTTGAACATTCAATATAAGCTAAAAATGCATTTCCACATTTTTAATTCTCTCACATTAATGCTGTTTTCAATTTAAATTTTAATATAAAGTTCTACAGCGGTTAAAGGATGGCATTTGACACAATGTCGTACTTAACATCATATCTGCAATGTAAGTGCACTTTGAATCATTGAGACAAGCATCTAAACAAGCAATTGCAATATGTGCGCAAGAATTCTGTCCGACAAGAGGAGGTATAGTGTTCTTCCCACAGTGCAAATCTTTCAATACAATTTTTGTACTGGTTGTCACATGAATTAATAGTGACAAAAGTACCTAAATTAACTGAACCACCACCAGTGATGTTTTTCCTCCATAATGAATACCGGCCCATATCATCACTGAACCGCCACCACCTTGAATCGATTCCTGAATACAGTCATCTCGGAGGTTCTCACCACGTAATCGACGAACCCTTTGTCTTCCATCTTGATGGTCAAGGATGTATCGGCTCCCGCCAATAAACGCAACATTTCGCCAGTGTCTGAGCTGTAATCTTCTGTGCTCCCTAGCCCAGCGAAGTGAATGAACTCTTTGGTGAACGGTTGGGCGTGGACATTTGGTCATTCGTCTTGCTCGGTAATCCTGTTAAAGCAATCTCCGATTTACAGTTTGGAGAGAAACGTTAATTCCATAGTGTCTTCTCCACAAACTAATAAGAGGGTCGTTGGCATTTTCCGGGCTCTACGGCACAGATTAAGCAATCGGCGATCATCTCGTCTGGTAGTCAATCGTGGTCGTCCTGAAGATTTTCGTGGCCTGAAATGACCCCCTCTCGATGTCTGAGAATTGTACAGACCGTACTCTACGATATCCAGAGGAAATCAGGGACTCTGGCTTGTTTGTACCCTTCTCCGTCGGAGTGTAAGTATTCTTCGGCGTATTGGCAATGCCGTTGGGCTAGGGAACCTCTGCGTCAGTTTTTGTTGTAAAGGTAACAACCAACTCTGAAAAAAATGGCTCCTTGCACATGGGCTTGGAGCAGGCAAAATGAACCAAAAACAGACGTCTGACAGTTTATAGCTCAGCCTCCCAACAAAAGGCATTGTTACGTAATTCAAAATTATGCATGGATTCACTTCACCTGGGTAGTTGGGACTCATTATGCCATCATTCACCTACTCTAATATGATTACTGAGGCTTTCAAATAGAAATACGTTGGGTCTGAAAAAAATATTCCATCTTTATGAGCAACAGTGTACTTTTCGTCACTATAAATGCATGTGGCAACCAGTGCAGAAATTGTATTGGAAGAGAAATACATTGTGGGAAGAACACTATACCTCCTCTTCTGTCCGACAGTGCTTTATTCGTTGCCCGACGCTGACGTCACATGTCTCCCTCTACTATATGTTTACTAAAGCTAGCTTACTAAGTTATGCATGACACAAAGTTATGCTTTCAATATTACTCAAATTATCTGTTGAGTGTGCATGTTATTCTTACTTGGCAACAGTTGATGTATCACTCTTGAATATTATTTACGTCAAAGTTCCGTAAACTGATGATACTAACCCTAGATTAATGGTGATTTTCAGGTTATTTAATACTAATGGCGAATTTATTGTTGTTGTTGAAATTCAAACATACAAATAAAATTTTGTTTAAAGTTTAGAAAAAACTATCCTGCACTATTACCTTTTTTTATCTCCTCCAGAAATGGCTGAACCTTCTCTTCTTCTTCTTGGCTTCCTTTAATCAAGCACATTTTGAACTTCGCTATCAGCATCTTATGCAAAGCAGGATATCAGGAAGATATCTAAGTGCGGGCCCAAAGGTCCACCTATCAATTAAAATTAATGGAAGAGATCGTCAGCAGTGAACAATCTAAGGCATTATAACAGTCAAACAGTCCACGATGAGTAAAGGTGTTCAAATTCCCAAATTTGGATCCTTTTAGCCAAATGAAAAAAAATATCATAGTAAATTAATGTGTAAACTTGTTGTGATGTTTTTTTTGTGTGGATTCAATGGGAGCTTTTCCGTTTCTCCATTTTATGTCAATTAAGTAAATGAGTTACATAGTTTTGTACCCATGTATACAGAAAATGCCCACCCTGATAGTTTAGTTTTTCATTTTAATTCGTCTCCGCATCTCACAACTTTGGGTGCAATTATTTATCTCCGATCAGATCCCAGCGTCATACAGCAAATACTTAAATGTACATTTAATACACATATATACAGCATGACAACCTCAAAGTTAAAAATTTTTTAAAGCTCAGTAAATAAGTTATTTTTCAGGAGCCAGCTTAAAACACTTAAGTGACCAAGGGTTTTCACGCCCGTGGGTGCCCAAGGGGGTCCATGGGACCCCCCCTAAGTAAACCACTTTTCGAGGAATTTTTTTGCACGAAAATGTATACACATGTGAAGGGGGGTCAAAGACCCCCAAACGCAATAAAAAATGAGATTGTTATTTTGGTTGCAAATTAGGGGCAAAACATTGTTTTCAACACACGCTAAATTGGGCAAAAAGATAGAAATTCAAATGAGCCTTGTGCTTACATCAAACATTGTTAAAAACTTATTTAATTTGAATCTATTCTAGCAGACCCAAATTACTTATATTAAACACAAAACCAGCAGTTTTTAGGGAATCCTGTATTTTTAAACGGGTGTTTGCAAAATACACTCATTTTCCATAGATTTTTGTACATAACGGTTTGGCAACGTACATATGAAATTGTTTGATTTCAGCCCATAAAGGGTTAATTATTTTAATGTTACTACTAAATTGTTTACTTACATGTATGTGTGAACTTATTTCAGCAAAATAAAAAATTTGCTTTGGTTCTCTCGTTTCTTATTCTTATTTTTCAAAATATTCCTCAAAATGACGTTCACGTTAGTGCCCAAGGGGGGGGGGTTTTTCATGTACCCCCACTACTTTCTCATGAACGGCTTGGTCTATTTTAAATTATTTTGGTATGAAACGAAGCGCATTAAAAGTCAGACAATTACCAAAAATTTCTGCTCAAAAAATCTCACGCTTAAAGCGCCAGCGCGAAAACAAATTTTGGGGGTCCCTAGAACCCCCCCCCCCCCCTTGGTCACTTCACTGTTTTAATAAAGACACTGGTGGATGTCCCCCTCTCTAATGTTATCGGGAAGGTTGTTCCAGAGCTAGGGCCAATGACGTGAATGATCCGTCACCAAAATCTACGCTTGGTAGAGGTTTAACCACCGCCGCGTAACATCGAATACCGTAGCCTTCGGTCTGTACGATCAGATTACTGCCGACACCTTGTGATATTTAACGCATCTATGCCGGTGTGGCATGAGATAAGTCCCTCCGGGCTCACAGTCGGGACAATGGTGCACAATTGGCAATCGAGTCAGTTGCTACCTGTCCGTCTATGATTAATTTCAACACCGGAACTTATAAGCATACGGATTCTGTAGCTAATGTGTTCCTTAAAGGTAAATTTAGTTTTGATCCCCATTGTGGTTTTGTTTTAAATGAAAATAATGTAATTTCCACTTTTACGATTGCATGCACCAATCCTGATTGGACATACTCCATGATGGAATCAAACATAACCGCAATGTTCTTTGCACGCACAGATCGCAAACAAACATCTGTCTCAACCAGATATACCGTCTTGAAGGCCGAATGTTCGACACACAGGGCCAAGAATGATGTTTTTTCATCATATTAATGGTTAATTATTTCAAATGTTACGATGACGTTGGCATATACCTTGCTCATAAACTCCACCAGCAACCTTAATTCTCGTGTCTATTTGGCTGCTGTTCAAGATACGTACGAAGCCTTCCACGCTATGTGAGGTTGGTACTACTGCGCACCACACATGCAAGTTGCTATGTCCCTCCCAGACTCTGCAGAGTAACTGATCCAAGGTCTGGTCTATCAGATAGCGTATGATTCACATCTTTGGGGGTGCACAGAACTACTACTTCGCTGTGCCATCGTTCCTTATTTTTTCACAAGCACTTTCAATTTCACTCTCCCAGTTCTATACAAACAAAATGATTTTTTTTGGTCGAAAACGACGAGAATGATTATCATAAAATTATGATGGTAAGAGAAAAAATAAAAACAAGCAGATTAGATCGTATGACAAATAAAACATTTTCGAGTGTAAATTCAAAATGTATGTTAATTACCTGATAAACAGGTTCAATGTACGTTTTAGTGAAGCAGGTTTCCCACTGATTGCGCACTTTTTTCGTCTTAAGAGTATTCCCGGAAAATGGCGCCCTCTCTGAAAGGAGATAAAATCACACATACACACAGAATGTTAGGAAAGTAAAACTTGAAATATGAGAATGAAATATAGGATGTTTTTTCACAGAGGATTGTTACACGGTACTCAATTCAAACAAGGCAGAGTTGTCAGTAGGACACATTTTGAGAAGATAACGTATAAAAACAAATGCTATTTAATAAACAATGATAATAATAATAGTAACGCTAATAAATTAATAGTAACGATAACAATAATGATCATACAACATACATGCAGCATAATAAGGAAAACAGCGCCTTACAACAAGTCCTTAAAATACAAAATTAATATACAACATGACATACAGCATAACGAACCCAAAGTTAACAACATTTTAAGCATCAGGAAATAAAAAATGTTTTCTGGAGCTGCTTAAAGACATTGGTGGAGTGTGCCTCTCTAGTATTAACGGGAAGTTTGTTCCAGAGCCTAAGACCAATGACGTGAATGACCAAATCTACGCTTGGTATGATGTATAACAAGCCATGTAACATCAGAATGTCCAACACATTTAGAACATGAGCCTGTCCATAAAGAGACTTACACATAAAGAAGGATTTTGTATCTGATACGTTCCTTAACAGCCAACCAGTGAATGGTGATCAAAGGTTGTGACGAACTCTGGTCACGACCGCATGCGAACGTTAAACGCGCAGCTTTATTTTGCAAGCGCTGGAGCCTTTTGAGATCTATTTCATTTGCGCCTTATAGTAATGTATTGGCATAGTCAATGCGGGACAAAACCAAAGAAGGTACAGCATCGTTGCAAGCATCAAAAGTGATAAACCTACGAATACGCCATAGTTACGAATATGGGGTCCGTTCCCCAACTCGTGCGTAACCCTACGTGTATACTAACTCATGCGTATGTCCTACATAACAGACCTTTTCATATCAGTTACATTGGTCCACTCAGGCATGAACGGACCCATGGCAATTTACATTTTACAGATAGCACCAATCTGATTGGACATACTCATGGTGGAATCAAATATAACAACACCACTAGAAGTGGGCTATATATGGTTTAGTTTCAGGACAAAGTGTTCCTCCGCCAAATGGCGCATAGGGCGATCCATGTCTCCGTTTCCATAACCCTAGACCACGCGTCTGCCAAATGCAGTGAAAGCTACAGTAGGGGTTAGTCTTCTGGTAGCTCTGCGTGTTCACTTCCCGACTCCATTCTTCCCTACTCTCCTCTATAATCGAGGTCATAATTCCTTGGACTCTTTGTGTGTCAAAATACGCGCGAGTGATGTGCTGCGTATTCCGCGGTCTTATGCATTTCCCTGCGTTGTTACGGTGCTGCTTGGCGGGAGCGCGGGCGTATTTTCTATACTAGCGGGAGGCGCGGGCTCCTACTAGCCAAGTGAACGGGAGCGATCACTGAAATGGAAGCTATCACTGAAACAGAAGCGATCACTGTAGGATCAAGGTCCCGTATAGTTAGCATTTCCAATTTTGTAGGTTTGCACCCACAACCCAGATTCCCGGCTTTATTTTCGCCTTATTTCTACAATCCTTCCTACCTCGTGTTCCAGCTCTCCGTATTCTATTTTTATCTCATAACAACTCAAATTCCAGGGAGTCCGGGTGAACTGAACAACCTCACGTGTCCTCACATTTCTATCGTGCAAGGAACGTTGAAGAAAACACTTTCTAAATGTGTCCGTATTTTTAAATTTTACACTCCCCCGTATGTGCAACTATAACCATCCCACCATGCAGGGACCATGCAGCGACAACCGAAGCAAAATACATGTGTAATATAGGCTTACGCAGTAGAGACTGATTTTGAACCACGGCTCCTGGCTCCCTTATGAACGCGTCGCTTATATGCTATCACAGCACGCTGTTCCGCACGCTGTACTGCACAGTTCTATCGGGCTAACTGCAAATTGCGTTGCCACTACGTTGCATCAGTCTTCTTGCGTATGATGATGAATTTGGTGGAGCCAGCTCACTTTTGATTGGTTGGGGTTTAAGAGGTAAAATGATTCTGATGATAATTGTGAGCTCCATGATACAGGGTGAGTAAAAAAAAAATTGACCCGGATTGTGTCCGCCATTTTGAATTTTTAAGTAACATATATCTAACATATGTGGTATTATCTGAAAGCTCAGTTCATTATCTTTAATTTGCTGTAAAGATCATTCACATCGGTTAGGTATAGACCGAGCTACAGTCGTTTGAATCAAGTAGTCGGTTTTGCGGTCTGTCCACCGATTCACATTAAAATGAACGGCGTTCAGCAAAGGAAATCAGTGTCCAGAAGACAATCGGGCTATTTATTGGCTGCAGAATAAATTTGGCGCTATTTAAACCCGCAAAATATAGTCAAAATTTACCATCGATGCCCTCTACGTCCTCATCACTCACAACAATCATTTGAAAAATAAAGTAACTTGATACATGTATCAGTTTCTGGAGGAGTTGAATGAATCATTCCATATGAAGGAACAAACATCGGTGACATTCTTTGAGGTTTAAAGTATTTCCTATATTTGTAGACCAAAATATGCCACATCTTGAAAAAAGTGTTACAAATGAAACTAACCATTATCACTGGATTTTACACCTTAACATATCATTTGATTTGACATAAACATTGACATAGTCTTATCATCATTTTGGTGGAGTCATTTGCTTAGTTGGCTGCCGTGCATTCAAATGGAAATCCGTGGATAGGAGGAAAACCTGACTATATGATTCAAAAGACCGTAGCTCGACCTATACTTAACCGATTGGAATTATCTTTGCAACAATTACACATAATGAAATATGCTTTCCGATGATACCACATAATTATGTTAGATATCTGTTATTTAAAAATTCAAAATGGCGGACACAATCTGGGTCAAGTTTTTTTACTCACCCTGTACTACGATAAATGGCGTCCCAAATGCCGGATATTATTATTATTACTATTATATCCACCGGTGGACGAAAGGTAGGGCACTCATTGAGAATGTGATCTGCAGTCTGTGATGGAGAGCTACATTGGCAGGGCTGGAGATGGTCGTAGCCCCCATCGGTGCATATTGCTGTTGAAACGACCGAATCCTGTACGAATCCTATTCAGATGACCCTTACGTGGAAGATTGCTACCAGGTGGGATTTCTGTCATAGGTGTGATAGTGAATTGGTCTAGTCTTGGGGTATCTAGTCAGGCAGTGTTCCATGTCTTAAGATGTTGAATGGGGAGCTGGAGTTAGCGGCATGTCGACAGAAAGGTCGACGAGAGCGCAACTCTGTCGCCGAGCTGGTGTGGTTCTTGACAGTATTATGCAGCAGGTGCTTGTTGTCCAACAGAGCCTTATTCACTAGTTTTGTGTGTGATGTTCTCTCCGAAGAGGTTCAATGCCTGAAGCACTGGTAGAAACTCAGATGGAGTAGGACGAAGGCAGCCAGTATTGGTTCTCATGGTCTCGTTGAGTACTGTGTCCAGCTTTTTTGTGTGAGATCTATTGCACCATGTTGGGGCGGCATATTCAGCAGCGCTGTAGACTAGAACCAGGGCGGTGGTGCGTAGAGTGGATGGACTAGCACCCCATGAAGATCCAGCAAGGTGGCATAGGAGGTTATTCCTCGAAGATACCTTTGCACATAACTCGAGATGCTGCCGATAAGCTACCAATAATTTGGTGTAGGATTGTATGGCAGAGGGTGATTTGGAGCTGGTGATGGTGTTAAGGTGAAAGGCATTAGCGGTGGTCTAAACTAAACTCAGCTTGAGTCTCCAGGTCTTGAGATATGCTGCAAGTAGGGCCATATCTGCAGTAAGTGTACTTTCTACTTCAGTTCAGCTTCTGTCCGAGTGACGAAGGGCAAGATCATCGGCGTAGTCCATTGTCCAGATGCGTTTGAGGTAGTCGGCTGGAGAGAGGAGTTGAACAGCATGGAGCCATACTGAACCCTTGTGGACTCCGTTCCTCAGACTGCTCTAACCATCACTGGTCTTAAGACCAAAGCTACGGTTGGAAAGCATGTTAAATATGAATTTTACAAGGTGACGAGCTGAAAAGCTTGAGTGTCAAGCCCTGGTGTGCCACACGGTTTCGCATATGCTGCAATAAGGTCTACCAAGATGACGCCTGCTTTACGACGCTTTTCAAAGCTCTCCTTAATATCATTTGTGATTTTAACCATCGAGTACCGTGCTCTGGCCACGGGGAAATCCTGTTGTTCATCTGCAACGCAGATGGGATTAGACGACTGGCTCCAGCCGGGCCAGGATCAGCCTCCCAAGGAGCTTAAGGCAACACATCGTATTGATATTTGGCGGTATTCTTGGGTTGTCACAGGCCTTGTTTGGTTTGGGGGGGGCGATGATGGTCAGCCCTCCGTCAGATCTTGGGTAAAGACTGGTTGGTAAGGCAACATGTGTATAATTCCTGGAGCCATCCAAGACATCGTGGGCCGCAGTGCATCTCGACTTGAGAAAATTCAGCGAAGGATAACACGCATCCAGTTCTATCGGAAATCACATATAATTCTGATACTAGTCCTTCTTATGCAGAATGGCTTCGTGATTTGGCTTAGTGAGACCTGAGTATGTTTTTAGGATTCAGAGGTTGATTTTGGTCCACGAAATTTCTTAATGTATAGGACCCAGTTCCTTCATCTTTTTATTCATCGTAGTTCTTTGGATAATTCAAGGCTTTTACACAGAATTTCTAGCAGTAACTCTTTCTGGGTCCTGTGCTTTTTTCAATATATACCAGCATTCTTGGTGAATCATCAAAAAATATAACCTCCAATACTACTTTTATGCTGATGACTCACAGAATATATATTTCATTTAGTCCCACTCAAGTTGAAGCTGGATCTGTTCTGCAACAACTGGAATTATGTATTTCTGAAAATCGCTGCTGGATGTCTACTAACTTTCTCAAGTTAAATGAGGACAAGACAGAATTCATCATTCTTGGCTCTAAACATAAACGTGCAAAACTTACCATTCCTCAACTTCAAATAGGAAGCGCACAGATTCTTCTATCAGACAGAGTTCGCAACCTTAGCACTATCTTTGATGCAGACATGACTTTAAAGGACCATATTTCTAACATAACCAAGTCGTCTTCTTTTCATCTAAGAAACATTGGACTTATCCGGAAATATCTCAATAATAATGCCACTGAACAACTAGTGCACGCATTCGTTACTTCACGTCTAGACATATGAAATTCTCTTCTTTTTGAACTTCCAGATACTCAGATCAACGACTGTGTCGCTTACAAAATATAGCTGCTCGGATTGTTATCGCGCAACCAATGATGTGGCTCCTTCTTACATCTCAGATCTTCTTCTGCCATATAAACCAACTCGTGATTTACGATCTACAAACAGGTCTTTACTCTCTGTACCACGGATGTTGAGATCCCTGGGGATCCGTTCCTTTGTCTTGCTGCTCCATTCTCGAATTTGACTTCCAGACTTTATAAATCAGCTTCCTCACTGAATTCCTTTAAATCCATGCTTAAGACATTCATCATGAGTTCTGACTCTAATCATTTTGATTTTTGATTACTTTTGTTACATATGTGTACTTGAATTCATTGTAAAAATGATGGCTTTGTCATTCTAACCTGCACTGTTCACCTTTTATTATTGTTCTTGTCATGTCCAGTGCTGGTGATCATGACAAACCTATCATTTCTTTCATTTTGGTTTATTATTTGTAATTATGTTGTTCTTAATATGTTGCTTATTTTGGTTTGCATTGATGTGTCGCTGCGCCATGAGCATCTTTTTGATGGATACCGGCGCACAATAAGTTTTCATTATTATTATTATTATTATTATTATTATTATAATTCTATGTTTGTCTCATTTCCTCGTCTGTGGAACGAGATTCCGTCAACATTGCATTTGGCTCAAATGTGGGAACTTTCAGGACTGGTTGTAAAGAATTTTACTTTGACTGATTGACAAATTGAGGTTCTGCTTGCAACCACAAGATGGAGGTATTTTTGTATGTGATTAACTCTACTAATTATATTATTTAATGTATTGCTATTTTATTTAAATTCTAGCCTTTTTTTTTAAATACCGGTGTAGAAGTAATTATAGTCCGGCGTATTCATAGTCAGGGAACAATGGTGAACAATAGGGCAATCGATTCAGTTGACTCTGCACGCAACATTAGTTTCACGCTTTATTCCGTTATCATCTATGGAGCCCCGGACTGTGGCTCCCGCCGGACTATATCTGCTTTCACACCGGTACTGCTATTTTTTCATGTATTTTTTGCATTATGTCATTCCATCAATATTGTTCTTAATAGGAAAAGTGTGCACTTAAGTGCTTGGGTATTTTTCAGCCCATTCATTTTCCAGGATTACTTGCTTATATTTGTATTTTATATTTTGCATGTGCAACGCACCATGTTTTGCAAGTAATTCAAATAAATATTATTATAACTCCGCTGGCCCCAGTGCTTTTCCACTCTTTAGTTGGCTGATAGCAGAGGTGAGCTCATCTTGTGAGAAGGGTGTTGAAAGTGACCCGTCCACGCCAGGGGCTTGACGACCATTTGCGATGAGTTGCTCAGCAATTGAGTTGGCAGACACAGGGTATTTCGATGCTTTGGAAACTCTGACGGTGAGGCGGTTTATGGTCTTCCAGGCCTTCACGCTAGAATGAGCGAATCAATTCCCTGGACCGTCTACTCCCAGCGCTCACGACGTTTCCTGTCCAAGCATTTTGATCTGAAGCCTTGGATTTTGCTTCTTTCCAGGGTTCAGGATTCAAGAATTCATTGTAAAGAGCATCACATTCCTCATTCCATTCATAAAGAGTTTGCATAGTGTTGTGTAAGAGTTTTCCAGGTTGGAGGAGGTAGGTGTCGAAAGGTTAAAGCTTTGCACTTCTCAATCCACCAGGTTCTCAAACTGGTCCCATCTGCCTTGCAGAAGTTCCACCTTTTTAATGGGTTTGTTGGTACAGACTTAGCAAGGAGAGCGCGTGGCCCACTGGTTAGGGCATTAGCCTTTGATGCTAAAGGTCCCCGGTTCAACTCCCGGCGGGACCACTTGCAGGGATTTAATCAGGTACTAAATTCAGGATTTAATCTGTACAAGAGCTTTTAATTGAAATTGGACCTCGCTCTCACCATGGTTCAGTTAGACTTGGGCAAATGAACCATGATAATACCCCGTCCTTCGGAGAGGACGTTAAGCTGTCGGTCCCATGTACAGAGAGTCATGCACATCACAGTCAGTGTCGATGTGATTACCCCTGGCTGTCCCAATTCCGTCCCGGTAAAATGGATCCCAATGGAAATAAGTTTCCTGTCGAGGCTTTCTTCGGCTATCCAGGACATTATCCGAATAAATCAAATCAAAGGCTGTCCTGAGCGAACAGTGGCGGTCTATGTTGAGACTTCGGAAAGCGATCGAGAACAGCACGGCGAACAGAAATGGCATCCATATTTACAAATGCAAGGTCAGGATTTGAGGTTGTGTTCCACCTTCCAGAGTACAAGCCCAGTCGTCTAGGGTGGATCCGTCAGGGTTGCTATTTCTGTAGCCCAGGTAATGATATTACTGTTGTCACCAGCGTAAATGCAAGGTGCACCATAAGTAGGTAGAGAATCTGTTTGAAGCCGGTGTGAAAGCACTATAGTCCGGCGGGAGCCATAGTCCGGGATCCATAGACGATAACGGAATAAAGCGTGAAACTAATGTTGCGTGAAGAGTCAACTGAATTGAGTGCCCTATTCCTTACCGTTGTAGCCGGACTGTGAGTAAGCCGGACTATAATAACTTCTACACCGGGAGTTAGGTGGCTTGTAGACATTGATGACGTGGAGCTCTACAATTTGGGTCATTGCCCATTCCAGGGTGGAATCTGGAAGTGAGGTTGTAATATATTTCCATTGAGCTGTGTTTCCGACAAAAGTGGCTTTCTTCTTCTTATCGTGTCCAAACACTGTGGTTCTCAAATGTGATCCAGCCAGAGATGGGTACAACGTCTGGCTGCTTCACTGAATTCCGCAAGGTCCTTGTTTGTGTATTACTGTTCCAGCAGTGGGCAGACCAAGAGATGTTCCATTGTCTGTGGTGCTGTTCCACAGCCACAGGTAGTGTCCTGATCTGCTTCCAGGAGCCCCACTTCTGCAAGGAAACCTTAGATCGGCCAATTCTGGTTCTCAATCTGTTGAGGCGTCGTCATTCAGCCCATGAGGAGTCAGTTCAAGGTGGGAGATGCTCAACAGGTTCAATACCAATAGATGGCACCTGGTTGATAGCAAGTCCTTTCTTTCCAAAGCGACTCTCTTACTCTCCCTTATAGACTGGTTCAAGAGGTTGGACTTGCTTACGAACTCCTGTCTGGATTTAAGCGGGTTGGTAAGCAGTATCTGTCATACATAGGGTGGCTTCACATAGATTACTTGACCGCAGCTACACTCTTGCATGCTCGCTCCGCTACGACGGATGTCTGGTGGGCCATCCTGCTAGGATGTATAAGTTTTTCCGTTGGTGTTGGACGGAGCATCCTGTGATAGCCGGCAGGAGCATTTAACGCTGGATCAAGCTTATTGGTATGGGTTGATCTTTCGCATACAGGGCAAGCATACTCTGTAAATGAGTATCAACAGGGCAAGTGCCAGCGATCTTAGGGTGTGTTGGCGAGCACCCCCATCTTGTGCCAGTTGTTTGTTCAAGATGAAGGCTGAACATACTTTACTCTTCGTCTTCTCAATTGGGTCTTATTAAGAGAGAGGCGTCCAGGTAACTCCTAGGTATACAGGGTTATCACAGTGTTACCATGGGGAGGGGGGGGGTGTTCCCGACGAGGTAACTTTAAGCTGACTTTGGCTTCACGTTGCGTAGATGGAAAGCACACGCCTGTGTCTTAGAAAATTTTTGGATTTGCACGTAGTTGTTTCCTCATATAAGGAGTGGTTCATCCAAAGCTTTGGAGAGTCTCTCTTCAACACTGGTGAAGTCCGGGCATCTTGTGCACTATCGTCTGCATAAATAAACGACGGGGTTCCTGCACTCCTAGGTTGGTCGTTGGGTTATAGATGTTTGAACAGAAGAGGTGCAAGCACACTCCTTGTGGTAGCTTTCGTGAGCCACGCCTCGGCTGCTCTTCGCCCTAGCTGAACCAAGAACATCCTGTTTGCCAGCAATCCTCTGATAAGCTCGGTCAAGCGGATGTATTGGTGATTTCCATAATCTTAGTAGCGCCTGTGATTTCCAGTATCGTAGCCTGATGATAGGTCGACGAACACGCCGGTTTACCATACCCTTCTCGACACCTCAGGTTGTTGAGTTAGTTGATCCTTGGCTGGTTGTTTGATTTGCCTGTCCGGAAACCTGCCTTTTCTGGTATGAGGTGTTCGCTCTCCTGTTCGATACGATTGAGCAGCAACGTTCAAAGAGCTTGTAGGTATGGCTGAGGAGTGATCTGTTCTGTAGCTCTTGGGATTGTATGGATCTTTGCCAGGCTTTTAGAGTGCCATAACATAGCGCTTTCTCCCGAACTTTGGAAACCTGTGGAAAATAAGCAGCATTGTAGAGAGCTCAAGAAGCATTCCTTTGCTACTGACCAAGATTTTTCAGCTGCTCATTGAGATGTTGTCAAGGCCTACTGCTTTTTCTTTTGACGTTTTAGCAATACCGATTCCAATTCGTCCATGTTGAAGGGTAGAGTTAAACCAGGGTCGCCACTAATTCTGCACTTGCCATTTTAAAAGCAGTTGGTGGAAACTTGGTTGGGTGTGACATTTGGGCTGCTGTGGAGGTTCTGTTGGATCCCCTCGTAGCTTTCGGATGTAACCATGTTTCTTGCTGTTATGTCATATCGGTGGTTCAATTAAAGTATGCCAGTTTTTTGAATCTTTTCCCCTGGGAGATCCTCTTCGAACTTCCCCACCTTTAGCATTTGTTGCTGAAAAGGATCGCTTCCGAACATGGCGATTACTCTTGATATTTCTCAGCACCATTCTTGGAAAGCCTGGTATACTTCCAAGGTCCTACAGCCTCTGGGGTATGAATCTCCGTGCAGTCTTGTTCACTAGTTGGGCAAATTTGTCATAGTTATGGGGTTCTGGAGCAACTCTCTTCACGTTCTGATCCAGGTCATCAGTGAATCCTTGCCAGTCTGCTTTACTGTAGTTAAAGCGACGCTTAAAGGCGCTTTGTTTGGTCTTACTGCAGCGTTTGACTTGGATACCGATTGGTCGATGTTGAGTTAGTGGAACAGGATCCAGAATAATCTTGCTACACAGGTTAGAGATGTTTTTGCTAACAATAGCTAGATCAGGTTTGTAACCTCTCTTCCAACGGGCGCTATGAAATGATGGCGGGAGCTTAGAGTCGTGAAGGAGACGTAGATTTTGACTGTCTATCCATTCTTCGACAGCTTGTCCGTCTTTGTTAGTTTCGTTGTAGCCCCATTGGGTACTATGGCTGTTGAAATCGCCAATGAAGTGAGGTTTGGTGGAATTCCCAAGGCAGAGTTGAGGGTGCTTGAAGTCTGCTGATGGAGGTTTGTAGACTGATGTAACTATGACAGAGCTAAGCTCAATGGTGAGGACTTCAATGTTGTTGTCATCAGATCTCGATCTTTGGGTGGTCTCCCGATGGCAAGGACCATTCCTGGTATGGTTGTGGTGATTTCAGCTTATCTAAAAGATTCTGGCTTTACTCAGCATGTCTATCAGCCTACACATGGTGATCATATATAAGTAGCTATGAAAAGATGTGTCTCCTTGTCAATTAAGTAGGCTTCTATTAATTGTGTGTGAGCTTGATTCTGTTAATATATTTAAGTATTATAAAAGAATAACATTTTGCCGGCTTGGATTATACTTATATAGACGTTGGCCTTATGATCTGTAGTGTAGGTTGCGAGTTTTATTCTCTCTCATAGACAAAAAAATCAATTTACTAATTGTTTCAAAGAGTTGGAGATTGCAAGCACCAATTCGACAGGGGAAAGTGGGGGAAGATTCCCCGCTGGTTTCACCACTGGGATTAGATCCAATGCCCACTTGTGTTGTCAAAGAGAACATTGACATCATGTTGCCTGTGTTCGTTTCCATTGTGAACTCTAGTTGCCGTGGGTAATTGCACTCTCTTTAAAAGAAGCTATTGTCACTCCATATCCTGCCCTAACGAAATATGACCTCGATGTAAACAACCGAATTCAGCTTTTCTGTCCAAACTTATTAAATAAATCTGTTTTGCGTAGTGTACATAATCATATGTGTTTGCCCGAATATATCAGTCTGCCTACAGACTAAGCCACAGCACTGACACGGCCTCGCCGAGGGTCACGAGCGACATCAGGAATTATATTGCCATGCCAATCAGCCGTATGTCTTGCTTGTGTTGCTCGCTATGTCAGTGTCTTTTGCCAGCATTGATCATCGTGTTCTGTTAAACAGGTTCACTAGAGTTTTTGGTATTTGTAGTAATGCTCGCGATTGTTTTAAGTCATGTCTTGGTAATCGCATAAACAGCGGGAAAGTTGACGGTGATTCGCAAACTCTAAACTGTGGCCTCACACAAGGCTCTGTAATCGGCCCAGTCTTTTTCTTTGTACACTAATTCCATCACCAACATCATCAATGTTTATAAGAATGTAAAATAATACTTCTATGCCGACGATATACGACAATACATTCTATTCAGCTCACGTTAGAAATCTGAACTGGACCATACTTCGTTCACTATCACTAAAGACATCGCGGTCCAACTTTTGATGGACCGCGACGTCATTCAGTTAAATGAAACAAAACTGAGTTTTTCATCAAATCCAGCCCTCTATTTGAACACTCTTTATCAAAGGTGAAGCTAAAAATTGGTTCTGACATTATTGTTCCATCTACTAGCCATAGTTTACAAGTGTTTCTTGATTTCAACAAAATCTCCATCTTATATCACTCAACTAATTTAGCCTTACATTCCCGGTATAAGTGGATTACGTTCCTCATATCGCACTCATACTGGAAATAAAGTCTTCTTTGTTGATGGACCGTCTCCCTGGA
Source organism: Ophioderma brevispina (assembly GCA_023653785.1). Classification (NCBI taxonomy): domain Eukaryota; kingdom Metazoa; phylum Echinodermata; class Ophiuroidea; order Amphilepidida; family Ophiodermatidae; genus Ophioderma; species Ophioderma brevispina. The sequence continues at coordinate 14,090 of JAMKCH010003566.1, read as the reverse complement.
ATAAACTCCCTCACCACATCCTTCATACTCCAAGCCCCAGCCTAAAACAGTAGAAATCCAAGGTAACCGCGTATACATATCAAAAGAAAACAATAGCCACAAGTGAATAATTTATTTTATTTTGGCTAGCTTTTTTGGTCGGGGCTTCCTGGATTTCGCATTTTCTTTCTGAGAATGGTAGTAGCACAAATAACCTCACCAAATTACCAGAGGAACACCATACTATGAAATTGTGACCCAAATTCATGCCGCTATATAGCCCACACCTACCAATAACAACATAGAACGAACATTTCCATATTCATTAGGCTATAATGAGTTCAACGACAAGCTGTCTATAGCACATCTTGTGAAAGACAGCCCTATCTACAAAATTTTGATATTTGCATAAGTTTCCATAAATAAGCATACATTAGTTATTCAACCCCTTTGTTATACGAAACAAATAAAGTGCAATGTAAGGTATCAACGTTGGAGTAATTAAAATTTCTCCACAACGTCGTAGTTAGAACATGTGGATGGAAAATGTCCCCCTAACGTGGGAAATAGAAGAGTTAACAGCAACAGCACTACTAACTAACTAAATACACAAAATCAAAATCATTTAATGGTATACCACTTGGCTGGGTTTCCATATGAATCCGTCGAAGTATAATGTGCATAATTAAGATGCAGTCATCTTTTGATTTCCCAGTAGCAGTACACAACTGACGAAGGTCGGCCTGCAGATGTTGCCATAGAAACTTTCCAATGTTCTCATTCGGACTGGGTGATATCAAACTTCTGATGACCTACACAACCAAATAAGGACATAGGTTTGATAATGTTACTTTAGTTTTTAACAAGACAGGCAGCTATACAAATATTTACCAATTTCCCAGTATCGGTAAATTGCAAAATATATATATATATAATATATATATATATATATATATATATATATATATAATATATATATATATATATATATATATATATATATATATATATTTCCATGTGTAATTCCTCAATTTATTACTCATCATATGTTTCCCCACCCATATTTTATTACGTATTTATGTTGATTCTGTGTATATTTTGCATTGGAATTTTGATCTCAATCGTAATAATGAATTGGGTTTTTGCACATCATGTATAATGATTCTAATAAGTATAATTTACTTTATCATTGCATATTGTAAATAGAAATATACCTTTGTGTATACCTTAAACATCCCATGAACATCCTTTTGAATAATTTGTATTTCCTTTATAATCACTAAAGAGTTGATCATGTGTATCTGTGTATTATTTTGGCTCGTATGGAATGATGTATGAAATAAAACCATCTTGAATTTTGTGTATACTTTCTAGTCGCTCTCATTTTATAGCGCCTATAACAAAAATAGATCAACAAAATTGCAATTCGGACTCTACAGCATGACCAGTGTTTTTATTGTTTTATATGTAACAAAACGTTTTGCTCCACCACCGTCTTAACCATCGAGAGCGTCAGCGCCAAGCGCGCTGCGCGCTCGTTTACTAGGTCAGTCGTTACGCACATAAGTCCTTCTCGACAAATCAAAAAATCTTTAGTGCAAGACAGCTGTACTGGACCTATAAAAATTGAAACAGAAATACTTTTGCCTTATATACTTGTAAATGATCACAGACCTATGTCTCTACAAGTAAGAAAAGTTAACAATGGAGATGTAAGAAGCTTATGTAATGAGAATTCAAAAATATAGTTATTTCTGGCCACTTGTTTCAGGGCTATAGGTAGAGATGGGTGATAAATATTTTCTGGGTCTTAAAATATGGAGGTGTCGCCATTTTGCTAGAAAAGTTAAAACAAAAATAAAATCGATTCATGATAACCCTGTTCATTGGGTCTATAGGGCTTATGGGGGTCTGAAACCTTCAGACCCTATGTATAGGGGGCTGTGTTGAACTGCGTTTTGAAATTTGTACTTCTTGTATAGTATAGGCTCAAAACAGTTCATGGTTATCCTAAAGCTCAGAAAAGAGAAATCAGAAATATACTTTGTTCCCTATCGGACCCAGATTTAGGCCATTTGGCAAAGAAGGTGTTAACTCTTTTATTCAGTGATCTTGAGAAAGGAATAGAACTATTCACCTGTGGATGATCCATGGCAGTTGCTATCATTAAGGAATGGAGAATAAGTCGCAGAATTGCGCATGTACCACTTGTAAGAGATCTTTCCCCTGTCACATCCATCCTGTTTTGGGCGTCACCAAGAATATGTCCACTTCTGGGTGGTTGTCTTCTGGAAAAAGTCCATCATGTGTTTTTTGTTTTAAATCATTTATTCTTTTAAAAATAGACAATAGAGCAAAAAGGTACATGGTTTATTTGTATGCATTCACGTTGTATTAAACTATTACTTTAAAATTGAGCGGCCTAATTCTTAATCTAATATTAATTACGAAAGCATTATTACACTTTAATTGGTCTGTTCCCTTTCTGCAATCGATGAGCAGCGCCACCAATGACGTTCACCACCATTCCTGACATCGGGTCCTTTACCATTGGCGTCAACACTGTAGCAAGAAGTAAACTTTCCTTTAAAAAATAAAGTTTACCTCATCGTGTTATTTCGACAAAGACGTAACTACATTTTCATGATTTACAGCAGCACGTTTGTGTGTTATTCAGTAGTGAGTTTCTGAATGAAAGTTCTAATTTCCTAGGATGATAATTTATATTTCTAATATAACCTATTATTTCCCGTGAGGTCAATTAACTTAGAAGTAATTGACTCATTAAGGTGATACATACATGAATTTAATTTGAGTGCAACAGAGTAGTAACTACCAATTACGACTTTGTTGCATTTATTAACATCATATTCAAGTTTCAGTGCAACAAAGTCAATTATATCGATTTATGCATATCGGCCTACATTTTCATAATGCCTAAAAATCAATTTCGCCAAATACGTCAACTAGAACTTTATTGCTCTCACACAACGATTCGTCATCTACAAAGTTTGTATGAACTTGTTCAGCTAAGCAATGCTTTTATCGTGTAAAGGAAACATAAAAAGCTAGTCATTTTCTCAAATTTAAATTGCTTTAATTGCTAGTAATAATTGATATTTGCACAAACACTGTGGTGTTCTCACCTTTACTACTTGCATATGACTTTTATCAATAATATAATTTTTAAAAATCAACTTCGACAAAAATTAGGGGGAATGTTAGTTTGTAGATCCTGAAGAAATTGACTGGTAGTGGCTTGGAGACTCAAAACATTATTGGTTAATAGCAGATACTATAAAACCCACATTGATTTGAGAGATATATTAATTATAGCCTCACCTCCTTGACTATGTAGCGATGACGCTCAAAATATTCATAGTTCAATAGCAGGTAATATAAAACCCACAATGATTTTAAGAGAAAGTTGTGAGAGAAATAATTATAGCCTCACCTCCCCGACATTGTAGCGATGACCATTTGGACATTCTGTAAGGATTCAAATGAAAATTAATTTCTATGTGAAAAGATAACCGAAGCTTGTCAACAATTAACTACCACCCTGTTATAATGTTTAAATCTAGGCAAGTCTATTTTACTCCATGGGATCAAAGAGAGAAAGATGCTTGCATAATGACTTTGATTATGCATATCGGCGAAGTAACTGATTTCTGCACAGGTTATTATTAAATATTATACTTTTCAATACTCTGGAGTATGTCAAGTCCAAAAGTTGCACATTTGTTTGAAAATGAATAAAATGTCATCACAATGTCTTTCCCTAAATATCAGTGACCAGTAGATGTACATCATGCTGCATTGGCTCGAGCAAATAATACCACTGTTGATATTTAGTAAATCCGCTCGGTATGCTGAGGATAAAGCACTTCAAATTCAAATCTGGAAGTACAGAGTCATTGTTATTACCTATGCAGTTGAAAAGATGTCAGATGCTATCAACAGATTAAGATTGATGCTTTTTTTTCTGGGCGCAAAGCACAAGATAATTGTCTTCTTTCACGAATAAATAAACCTTAGGCTTCTACTGTTCGTTTAATTAACCTTGACCGTATATTTCATCTTTTTTTCGAAAAGGAAACAAAGACGAACAAAAATCATGAAAGAAAGTTGTTTGGCAGACTGTGACCTAACATCTTTGTGCAGAAACAAAACTTAACTTACAGTAACTTGCTGCGTAATCCCATTTCTATTCAATTTACCACGTTGTTAGCATATGTCGCTAGACCCCCTTTTGTATTCTTCTAAAAACACGTGGGTAAATTTAATAGAAATGAGGCCCAGCAATAAGTTACGGATCTTGGTTCTGCACAAAGATGTTAGATCACAGCTTACCAAGCAACGTATCTATCATGAGTTCAATTCACATTCGTTTCTTTTTTCAATAAATGATGAAATATGCAATGCAAATGATTGAACTCACAGTAGAACCTCAAAGTTTATTTTAATATATACATATACACATACACATACATAACAATATTTGTAAAGCGCCTTTCCATCGAGATCGAAGCGCAAATATAAAGAAACATAACAAAAAATCAAGATGGTAAAACAAGCAAATTAATACACAAACCACTCAATAATTTGGGCACAAGTAAGACTTCAACATGTTTTTGAAAGAACACAGTGACGGAGCCTCCCGGATGTTTCTTGGGAGGGCATTCCACTAGAGGGGTGCAGTAACATAAAATGATTTATCCCCAATGTTATTAGGCCAACATGAGGCTCAAGAAGTGGAAGTGTCATTAGATGATCTAGTCTTTGGTCCAGTTTCTGGTATTAGACGGTAAGAGATGAAACCTGCAAGATACTGAGGCGTATTGCCATGAATACATTTATAAACATACATACATATTTTGAATTTGATGCGTTGCCGAATGGGGAGCCAATGAAGCTTGTCCATGAGTGATTCAGACTGTCAAGTCTTTTTCGCACTGAAAATTAGTTTTATGGCTTTATTTTGCAGAGCTTGTAAGCGATAAATATATTTTGACTTTGCGCCTTAGAGATGTGCGTTACCATAGTCCAAACGTTCTAAGATGAAAGAACGAATGAATTTTGTTTAGTATCCTGATTAAGAAACCTACTTATTCGGCGAATGTTACAGAGATGATAGTTCACAGATGAAATGAGGTTTTTGATGTACGATGTCATAGACATGTGCGCATCGAATATGATGCCGAGATTTCTTACTGTTGTAGATGGTTTTATTTCAGTTTCACCACTTTTCAGAATAGATGTTGGGAGTTTATTCAGTCCTTGGTAAGTCCCAGCTATGAAAAATTCAGTTTTGGTTGGATTAAGCTTTAACCTATTGTCTGTGATCCAGTTTTTCAAATCTGATATGCATTGCTCAAGTTCAGAAAGCGCAGTTTGTCAAGCTCCGGGAGATTTGGGGTTAAATAAATTTGTGTGTCGTCAGCATATACGTAAAATTCCAACTCCAACAGGAGTAATGTATAAAATGAATCCCAATGGACCCAATACGGAGCCCTGCGGAACCCCATAATCAAGAGAATAAAAGTCAGAAAATATGCCATCTATACGGACCTGGTAACGTCTACTCTCAAGGTAAGATTTAATCCATTTGAGAGCATTGCCAGATATGCCAAAGTTATTTTGAAGGCGATGGAGCAAGCCATTATGGTCGATGGTATCGAATGCTGCGGACAGGTCGAGCATGACAAGAAAAACCACCTCTCGCCTGTCTACAACATCCAGTATATCACTCTGCACTTTCAACAGTGCCGTCTCTGTACTCCTCTTGGGAACATATGCTGATTGGTCCATTTTCAGTTAAATATTGTTTCAGCTGTCCTGCAACAACTTTTCAAAGTACTTTGGATATGAAGTTTATGTTGGAAATCATTACAATCAAGAGAAGGTTTCTTTATAATTGGAGTAATTAGTGCACGGCCCAGTTTTTGGAAAACTGTCTGTTTTCAGAGAAGTACTTATAACACGAGTAATAAATGGCAGGAACACATTTAAGTGTCCTTTTAGTAACCATGTTGGAACACAGTAAAGTTTGCAGGTTTTTGATGAAGACTCACTAATTAACCTAAAAACATCCTCTTGAGTAACTTGTTTGAATTCACAATTGTTACCACAACACATCGATTGATCAATATTGCTACCACTGCTCTGATCCTTGTAAGATTTGACATCAAGATATTGACAAATTTATTACACAATGTTTGTGTAGAGAGACCAGTTGGCAGTCGTCTATAATGTTCTTGTTTAACAGAGAACTGACAGTCTGAAACATATTCTTAATATTACTTGTACACAACTTAGCCTTATAGTACTAAATTTTTGCCTTATCCGAAGGTTTGTTAACCAATGATTTTTTATTTTGGTACAACTCCCTATCTTTGAGGTCACGACTTTAACGCCATGCCCTTTCATACTTTCTTTTGAGCCGTCTCTGATCATTGATGTTACTGTAGAACCAAGGATATCTTGGCCTTATGATACGAGTTTTGATCTCTTCAGGAGCATGTTTATTCAGAAGAGTAGACAATTTGATATCAAAATGATCAATGAGGATATCAGGTGAGACATTCGCAGGTATAGCTTGCAGATTATAGGCGATATCAGATTGAAATTGATTGTGATCAATACCCTTAAAATTTGTTTATAAGCTACACTCTGATGTGTGGGACTCTCAAAGTTTTCTTTTGGATTTTCTTGCACTGGCCAAAAGAAAGTTATAAATTTTGGGGGCCATATAAATGAACAAATTGTGCTGTTATTGAACTGCATCATCAATATTCACTTTTATGTAGCCGAGTTGATTTTTTTTAAATCAATAGTTTCAGACGAGGCCCCGTGTTGTAGTTTGATGCTATTTTTAAAATCCCGTTAAGGCGAGATTCCCAGTTTCAGGAGCAAGGTATTACCTCGGAGGAAAGCCTCCGACGGAACATGTCGCAAGCAAAAATATCTTAGCCGGCACGCAATATTCACATTTTAATAAACAAATCTCACACGGAACATTTATAAGCCGCACGGGAGAAACCTTTAATAGCCAATTAGCAGTATTGATCGATCAATATCGTCTTATTGTCTGGGATCACTCTTATGGACATTTGTCTTATTTTTGTCATCGTTGAGGTGCCGGTCATGTCAAGAGTGCCGATAAAGGGGTTAAACTAACAACAGTACCCCATAGGTTGGTTGATCGTAGTTCCCTCCTCTCTAGGAGCACCAAACTTCTGTAGTTTGTTATGTCAAATTATGGCAAAAAGTCAATATGGGCTACATAGGACCAAGTATCAGGTCCATGTAAAGTCAACAAAATTAGCAAACAGTCAAAATAAAATGGTATGACAAGTAGACCAATATTGGCAGCATAGAAACTGTAAATATGTTTGACATTTTAAATGATGAACTCTCTCAAAATGATAGTATTGATTGTTCTTTTGTACATAATGAATCTTTTAATAATGTTGTAAACAATAACCATCACTCTCCTCATCATCATCATCGTCACCATCATCATCACCATTACCATGATCATCGTAATTTAAATGATAGCGGTGACGCCAAGAAAAGAAGGCCGAATAGAAGGCACAGACGGGGTAAACAAAGTAAAATCGTAATCATAAAAGTAAAATTGCTATTAAAGTGGCGTTCAACAATGTTAACAGGGTCCAATCTAGTATGTAGGAGATTCACACATTGCTTAGAAAAATCATGTTGATATTTTCGGTGTGGCTTGAAAACTTGTCCTAAATATGATTATAGCATTAATATTGCGGGTTATAAAGGGGTTGGTAAAAACAGGTATAATAAAGGAGGGGGTGGTATTGGTTTTTCTCTTTCTAATTCTATTGATATTGTTGATGATAATATGTTTGATTCGCATTCCTACGTATGGACGAATTTTGGTTGGGACGAACAGATTATCCCTTAATTGGACCAATATTAAAGAATGGCTGGACTACAAGGGTTCGATATGTCAATATGTGATGTTTAATGGGATACTATTTTGGTAGCTGTCAATCAACAATTTGATCTAGCGGGTCCGAGATCGCCCTCGCAACTGCACTTTCCCTTCAATAAGAAAAAGTGGGAGTTTCAAAGTTTCCAAAAACATGGGCCTGTTTTCAAATGTTTTGAAAAAATTACTTCAAAAATAATTAAAATTTGCTCACGGTACGATTTAAAATGAAAGATTTGGGACTATAGAACAACATCTATGGGGGCTATGTTCATGTGTGGCCTATAGGCCAATGAGTGTGTTGTTTGTATTATGGCTAAATGTAGGGAGTCTTTTTTTTTTTTGCATTTATTTTTTTAAAACTTTATTTCAGGGACATTGAACCTCTAATTAAAACAATAATATTTTTCTCTTTTTGGAACAGTGGTAGTCCTGAAAAGGACTGTTTTGGGCCTGGGCGGTTCCTAGAAGAACCGGCGTTGAGTGGTCTACAGCCACATTCGCAGGGGTGCCGGTGTGCAGTAGGCCAATCCAGTAAGGTAGTCTAGCGGGTCACGCTCGGAGAACTCACGCATGATGGAATGCATACGTCTTAATAATGCATCGTACCGGATCCTTGCGCGGAACACTGTGGCCTAGAAAGGCGGGCGTCCATTTCAGCAGTCCTTCTTATGCTCTTCGTGCAAAGTAGGATGAACTTGAAAATTATTCCCATATGCGGCTCTCCCTGGGTCTTGCGGTACCTAGCATGCCAATTCTCAACATGGTTGTTCATGCGGTTATCTAAGCCTTTGTGTTCCCGCTTTTGAACGCGACTCGTAATTCCCTTCAAGGAAAATGAATGACATATCGATCATCAATTTGCGGGCCTTTGTCGTTCAAAGCTATAGGTGTTAATTGGTTGTCCCTAACCAAAGTTCGTCCCTCCGTAGGATGTCCGTTTGAAAAAAATTCGAATTCCGACGAATTCGAACGATTGGACCAAAATCAAAGTGGGTGTTAACTCATTTGTTAACATTGCCTGTGTGTATTTTTCCGTTGAGGTACGGATCCCAATTTGACTGACTAAACTATATATCAACTCTTTCTCTGAGGTTAGTAAGATCCAAGAAACCCAAGATGACGACGGTGATGCAAACAATTTGATTATGGGTGACTTTAATGGTAGATGCAATAATATACTTTGGTGATCCCAAGATTAATTATAATGGCGAGAAGCTCCTGGACTTCAGGGATGATGCCGATCTATGTATTGTTAATTGTACTAAGAATTTATAGTCAATTACTTGGTTTAGACACCCTCATTCTTCTACTATGATTATTTTCCTTGTTTCTGTTGTTTTTTTATAAATGTATTAATAATATGATTGTAGATGAAACGAATTCAATATTGGTAGTGATCATAACCTAGCTTTTCCGACGACCCTTTGGAAAAGTGTACAACAAAAAAACGTTGTTTGAATATCAGAAAAATCATGACTTTTCAGAATATAAAGATGCGATCCAGTCCACAGTTTTCATAATGGATGCAAATGATTTTGATAATGCAGAGACCCCTGTGGAGTAGCTGGAGAAACAAACTTCTTTCGGGCACTACCACACCATAGGTGTGAAGACTTCTCATTGTAATAAAAACACGGTGGGATAAGTCGTTTTTTGACGATGCAATTAAGGCCAGGAAGCAAAGCTGCCAGCCCACCGTAAGTGGGCCACTTCAGATTCTGACAACAAAAGCATGGGAGATAGTCTTTGGAGTCTTGGTAGGATTGACATTGAGAAGAAATCGCGTGTGAAGCAACCTAATTAAACAACACATCAACAAATGGGGTCGATCGCAGTAGTGTCGGCATTGCCCAAAAGCCGGTGGCCCGTCAAGTAGAGACTTTTGGCGAGACTTAAGAGGTCCAAAATCTCAAAGGAATCATTTAAGCTCATTGAAGTTACGAAGCAGAAAATGTGACTTATGATAGAAAGGTCATGAATCAAACAACTCAACAATACTACCAATCCTTGGAAAAACTGATAATAACAACAGTTGCAAAATGACGAATTAAGGACGAATATTCATCACCATGTTATTATTTTTAAACGGAAATGTAACAATAATAGACTAACAACATGCACGATGTACTGCACACTATTAACATAGATATGATGATGTTGTTTCGGAAATAGGGGAAGCCAAACAAAACAACAAATCGCCAAGGTAATGATCCCACACCAATGACTTATTAAAAATGGTTGGTGAGGGTATTTATAATTCTTTATTGAAACTCTGATAGTTGATTTTTTATTCCTGTCAGTAGACGCATTTTGTCGATGTGGTAGAAAGATTGATTTGGAGGGGGAGTTGTTGTTGAGATAAAACTAAAAGCGCGTAAATTCTCAAACTTTGTTCACCTGAAACTGATGCTGAACCATTTTATGTGAACCTTTTTGTATCAAATATGTAAGGCTTTCGAACCAGAATCAATTGAATACATTGTCGTACAGTCTGAGACACGATATCGATTCTTGTTTGGAGTCAATCAAGAACGGATAATTAAAGTGTCATGAATATCTGGGCCGGGTGAAACTTTACGGTTGAGGAGGATAGGCCACGTAAATGTTGTAGTTCGTTTTGAGTGATTAAAACTCTTAGTATTTAGACAGTTATTGACCAAGATGTCATGCATTATTCCTGGAAAGATTTATAATATTCCTTAGTGACGTAGAAGAACTTTGGCGGGTAATAATTATTCCTATCATTTTCTTTATTATGTAAGGCTTTGAGAGTTTGTCAAGTTTGGTGTTTGAATTATTCAGTTTATTTGCCTGCATTTTGTTCGTGAGAAAAGGTCATTTTTTTAATATGGCATTTAAGATGATTCTGGTATCGTCAATACGGAATTTCTATTGTATTGATTGGGTGAAGTAGGTAGGCTTCCTCTCAGAACGAATGGAATCTTCAACACGCCCCAAAAACTGTTAATACTGAACAGGAATTAAAAAAATCCTACTATAACAAGTTGACCACATTAGAAAAGTCACTAAGCGAGGGAAAACAGAGGTCTATAATTCCCCTCGTTGAGAAAGGTTGAACAAACGTGATTTAAAATAATTATAGGGGTATCATCCTTACTTCAACCGTATCCAAGATTTTTAACCGAATTATCTCCAAAGCGATTTCTTCCAGGGAGGCTTCAGAAAAGATCATAGGTGTGAGGGCCCACACTTTCACACTTAAAAAGCATTGCTGCACGAGACTGCGGAAACAAAAGAGATTTTTCTGGCCTCCTGGATTTCAGCAAAGCTGGTGACACGGGTTGGAGAGGTGGTATGCTTTCCGTAGCCTGGAATCTTGGTATAAGGGGTAGTATTTGGAAATTTGATGACAGCTTGTTTAAAAATGTGCAATTTGTAATGTAAAAATTTGGGTGATATGAAATGATTATTTTGATGTGGAGGAAAGAGTGAAGCAAGGGTATGTGTTTGTCCAAAAATTTGTTCTGCGGAGATATAAATCCAACTTGCCAAAGTCTAGAGATTGTGAAGTGGAGTGCGTATTTGTTGATATTCAGTTCAGTTGCTTGTTTTGGCCGAGAGACGTGGTGTAATTAAGATAACGCGGATGAGCTCCAGAAATGTTAAATATTGCCTCCTCGTTCTCCCGTATGTGGAAACTTGACTTCAATTATGATAAGTCTAATGGTTGTTGTGGCAAACGGGTTTAAGATAAAATGTGAGGAACTAGGCGATAGCCGTATTCCTGTGCAAGAATTACAAGACTTGGGTGTTAATATAACGATAACCTTTCGGATCTAGCATGTTATTGAAATTTTAAAAAAGGGTAACAGACTCATTGGTTATATACAAATTCCATCCTTGGACGGCAGATGATTTCATAGGGTCTACTATGGTGATATCTTTGGCGAAAATTAGCTCTTCGTGTAATTTAACTATGCAGGCTCACTGTGGACCTGTGGAGGTGCGGCCAGACATCAAAAGGCTCGCAAATCTGCAGTTAACAAACTGGTAGAAATATACTTAAAGCACCCCCGCCAAAACACTCCAGGGGCGGCCCTTTACGGCGATTTGTGTTGGCGATCCATTGCATCGATTCAAGATGATATTAAAGTTAATTTCTTTGCTCGGGACTTCAATCAATGAATATGGATCGTTGGGCCAAGTTGTATTTAATTACAATGTTTAGCCTTAATTGTGATTTGGATTCGTATTAGATTTAAGTGGCTTTCGCCGATTAAAAACTGCACTCGCTAATGTGGTATGAACACCTTTTTACGATGATGAAACACCTTCCACGCCACGCTGTAAATCTTTAAACAAGTTAATAATACTGTTCAAACTCAACTTTGAGATCAATGATGCGTCCTCAAAATCCTCTCTTTTCAGATTAGTTTTGTACAAAAAAGTCCTGGGTAGAGAATTATCTTAATTGATAAGAACGACCTTTTACGGGGTGAGTAAGTCTTAAATTTAAGGCACGGTCCAACACCCTTCCGCTAAATGGTAGGATTCTCATGGCATGCAGGGATGCAGTGAGATATGCAACGTTTGCAGTAATGGTAAAGAATTTACGCCATTTCCTTTTAACTGCAAGGCGTACAATCAAATCGATCTGATGAATATTAGGAACTTGAGAGAGGAACTATCAGATGTGGTTTAGAGGGTGTTGGAGCTCTTTATTGCAAGGGACTAAATACAAAAACATGCCTTAGACTGGGTTACTTGAATGACAGAACAGACCAGGCCGATTCTCATCTTGATATTTTTTGATACCTTTTGTAAATCATTTTTAAAAAACGTGCCCTGGCTGTCAGAACGATCCTTTTGAATCAATGAGTTCTATTTTCATTAAGTCTATGCTGTTGATATTGTGTATATTTTGCTGATTGTTTACTTTTGTTGTTTTGGGATTTTCATGATGGACGCACCGTCGGGTAGACGTGTCCGCTGTTTCCAAAGTGTATGTCCAAATAAATAAATACCTAAAATCCCCGGGGGCCGTATGTGGTGTTGCCGCTAGATTCAAGATTCATTTATTCAGCAATAACCTATTCGTACGTGACAGAAAATGTTATAATACAGTATATTTATCATCATCACATAATCATGGAAGTATCGATTAAGCTGTACTACGATGACTGTTCGGAATCTATATATGCTATGACCAGTCATGGACAACCCGATAGGGCTTATAGTTTATTACTGGCCCTGTAATCCATAAAGTAAAATATACTCAATAGTACAATAATCTTACAATAAATGACACAAGTAAAGGATGATATAAAATATTACTTAGGTAAATCTTACATACAAGAAAACAACAATATCTAACCTAACATCCCCTTACGGGATACAGATACGTGATTTGACAAGAAGCAGACTTTTTCACATCTTGCTGAGGTATGTAATCCTATTAAATTGCATAATGAGAAGCCAGAGGTTGAAGATGTAGAGGTGAAGAAAAAAATAAGGAGTGGAGATAGAAATAGAGATGAGAATATAGTGAGGGAGCGAAATAAGACTTGGTGAGTATTTAATAAGTTGTACTGGGTGATGAAATGTTTTTTCAGCTGAGCTTTGAAAGTATTTTTTTTTTGTAATTGTTGTGATGATTCTGGGGCGATCACTCCCAAGTTTTGGACGCCGTGATCTGAATAAAGTAAGTGCGTTTCAGAGGTAGATTTTGGATGGAAGATGAAGTGTGTCAGCTTGTCTTGTGTTTTATAGCTGTGGTTTGTCTGTTTGTGGTAAGTCATTCCTTAGTGTTCGGAGGTAAATGATTTTTGTGATAGTCAAAACATGAAGAGCGCTGTTTGAAGTGGTTGAGGTGCTCTAATTTAAGTGTTTTCAGTGAGTGAAATAAGGCAAAGTGTGAGTTCCTAGTTTGTGAGTTTTGTGATAGTGCGAATGGCCTCATTTCTTTCTGTGTGATTTTTAGTTTGGTGAGAGCCGTGATGATTTGAGGCCCAAATGATGTTACAGTAGCTGAAAAAGTATGGTAGAACTAGGTGTGTTGTAAGTGATTTTAAGGTTTAGTCTCGAAAGTGGTGTTTAAACTCTGTAGATGTACCAATTGCGTGAGACGCTTTGTAGTGACAGAGTGATGTGTTCGTTTCATGTTAGCTTTGTCGTCGATTAT
>JAMKCH010003565.1:0-38693 GCA_023653785.1 Ophioderma brevispina | reverse complement strand
CTAGTATTTTGAACTCCACAAACATTCAAATTTAGGTGGAATTTTAAAAGCCAATATTTTCATCTTTAATTAAACAGCCATTCCACTTCCCTTACTGGCCATTTCCCCGTCCAATATGGACAATATTTTCAGAATATACATATTTTACTTTTCTTAAATATATTAATATTATCTCATATTATATAGACAGTTATATTTCCTACCCACACAAACCCTTCTTCCCCAACGCATTTACACGGTGGTCTAATGGATAGACGGAAGACTCTACATGATTACGGTCCAGGTTCGAATCCGGCGAGAACCATAGGAATAAATGATAGTAGAAGTAATAAGTGGTAATATAAGATATCACTGTAGAGTAAGGTAACGATAACGGAATGTAAGTCAGAGCCGTGTACGGGGAGCGTAGGTAGAAGGAAGAGAACGAGTAGGTGGAAAGAGACCCCACAACAGCATTGCGATCATTTTTTTTTTCGCGTGATTTTTTTTTTTTCATTTTTTTAGTATAAACCCCAGAAAAATAACCGTGGCCCCATTTTTACTCTACCCCCATCAAAAAGTCGCCCTCTTTTAGAATGTCGATCTAGTTATATGGGGAGAAAAATTGAGCAATGTAGGTTTGTGGCTGAATACTAAATTCTTTCGCCAAACCAATCCTAGACCTGGCTGGTTAATGTGAATGCTGCACGATTCAACATGGGCGTGGCCGACAACATGGTTCTTTGTATGAATGGCCGAACACGATGCTAGCGTTTACTTCACCTGTGTACAAGCAACAAACTCCATACTCGACATGAACTGGAATCTCCATAGACCTCAGAACTGAATTTCATATCCTTTACCACTGCACTGGGTTTAATTAATTTAGTTAAATTGTTGTTGAGTACTACAAATTCCATAAGACTAGTCCAACTTTGTTTATTTTGGATCACTGTTTTCAGAATCCAATGTGTTTTGGCTATTTTTCCAATCAATGCTACCTTGGCGTACTTCTCAAACCCTTGTCGATCCCGTCTTCCAAGTATCTGTAATTATCTTTGAGTTAATTCATCCAAGTCAGAAACAGATTGAGATTACAAGATTATTAAATTTTATTGTATGAGCTGATTTACACCTTTGGGTCAGAGTGAACTTTGTTCATGTTTTTACCCTTTCGGTTCACCGTGTGACATAGCGGTAACACTTGTGCACTGCCCAACAGGCACAAGCCCTCGCAAAAGTCCAGTTTACGTTGGTATGTGACAATACCAAAGTTTGACTCTCTAGCTCATCTAGAAAAAGAAGACTAATTTCCAAATGTTTTACCTTTTTTAAAGCAATAAATTAACCTTTTTTCTGACATTTCCTGCCCCCTGACAAACCCAGGGGAGGACCCGCAATGGAGAAATGAATTACATGGTTGAAATTTACTATTTGTTCCTAGAGGAAATTAGAAATTTCACAATTTTTGTACGAAAGAAACAGTTCTCAGCTTAATCCTTTCAGATGGGATATTTTTAATACAAAGCTTTAGGCCAGTGCAAAAATCAGAATGTTCAATTTTTTTGGCCACACCTGTTATTTTAAATCTCGTTGCACCTTTAAGTTGCCATTCAGACCAAACAATGTTTAAATCCTACACATTCCCTGCACTATTAGTGCCCTTCATCATCATCAGCCTTTTTGTCTGTCCACTGTTGGACGAAAGCCTCAACATGTTTCCATGCTGGATTTCGGCCTACCCTTCCACGCTGGCCTAGTGCGGGTTGGAAGGGACCCTGGTACCTAGAGTGATGAGTACAGGTAACAGACCCCGGGATGGTCCCCTACTCTTTTCGATAAGGTCTGCAACTTTTTACGTGTTCAGGAATGACTCTCCTGATACACGGGACCAACAGCTTTACATGACTCTCCGAACCATGAGGCGCCGGGCACCCATTGCATACACCTGCACATTTTACGCAATGGGTGGGAGCGAGGAGAAATTCCATAATCACACTGCTGTGCAATTATGCAATTTCCAACCTTATAGGAACTATTTGAGTATGACCAAGAAACCCGACTCTTGCGAGGCTCGAACCAGGGCCGCTCGATCGATCTTATACTCTGCCGACGGTTCAGCGTCTTAGACCACATTAACCAATTAATACAGATTTTGCTTCACTGGGTACCGAGATAGATTCCTGTTCCAAATTTTATTGGGCTTCAGTGCGCCGAGCTGAAAATGATGCTCCACTTCTTTGTTATATTACTACGGCAAGGTTATATTTTAATACGTTATAATATGCGCTATATGCAGGGAGCTATGCATTTAATAATACATTTTTCGTGCTCAACTCACTATATAAATGAATTGTACATCGATAGGCTTGATTAAAGGGAAAAATACTGTATGGAAAACCGGTCACACGAATGTCTACTGAACTAGATTTGTGTGGGTGTGCGAGTGGAGGAAGTGGTCATTTATCCATTGTATCTTATTAACACTATAGTGGAGCGGTTTGGACTGCAAAATTATCGACAACCCCTCCCCTCGGTACAACAAAACGCAACCACTTCTATTCGAAAGATTGTAATACATAATTTTAAAAAATGATGGTTGTGGTCAAAAACTTTGGTGGCAGGGTGTTTTATGGGTCAAAAAATCACGTTTTTGAGCTAAAAACTTTTAAAAAATCAAGTTTTATTAATTTCTTAGCAAAACAAATTCTAATCATGATGCAATACTATCAATCTCTGACATTTATATTATAGATTTCTGTTTTATACAATATATAAATGGTCTAGAATTTTAGCCCCAAAATCACCTTTTTTACCACATGTTACCACAACGAGTATTACCTGAACCCTTTAGGCAATGTATGAAACCTATATCAATAACAAAAAGGATACCATAAAAAAATTGTAATATTTTTACTTAAAAAAATTTAAAAAAAATAATAATTTTGTTTAATTTGCAGCCCAAAATGCATTAGAAATCATCCCTGCCACGAAATATTTCAACCACAACCATAATTTTCTTAAATCTCATATATTCATCCTTCAAATAAAGGTGGTTGTGTTTTGTTGTACCGAGAGCGGGATAACTCGAAAACTAGAGCACTTTTCAAAGCTCGGCCGCTCCGCTACTAGGACCAATCATGATATAAAATTGGATAGATTAAGCCCAAATTAATTGGTCGAGCTACGAGTTGCAAAAATATTGGGTGAGACGCAGTATTTTAAAACTCATAGCGAGACCAATTAATATTGGGTGTAAATCATCCTATTTTATCATTATCATGTTTTGGATCCGATATTTTCCCACACTTGGAACTCCTCAAAACATGAAAATTTTCAAACTTGGTACGGTATAGTGATAACACCAGTGCTGGAGTCAAGTCCATTCCATCCGAGTCCAAGTCCGAGTCCCTACTATCCGAGTCCAAGTCCGAGTCCTTGATGTTCGAGTTCGAGTCCCTGTGTCCGAGTCCCAGTCCGAGTCCTCAATGCAAAACGAATCGCCAAATTTATTATTCAACTGGTTAGCCAATGCCACTGGTAGTGTAAGTGTTTAATTAAAATTTAACTTGTCTTTGGCAGATCACTTGACTAGACATTGTTTTTCTCAAAATTGAGTCTCAACAAAGTACAAGAAATAATTATTTACTTTGTAAAATTGAATCAGCTGCTTTCAAAACTCGTGAACTTTTGATGGAAGAATTGATCATGAAATAACGCAGGAATCCTAAATAAATTGGGATATTATGACACTCGATCAAGAGAGTGGAGGGATACTGCTTGTTGAAATCAGTAGCTTATCGATCGGTGGTCGTACATGGTGCTGTGAAATTTATGCTACGTCATCCTTGGTCGATACATCATACTGCATAAATTAGAAGTCTGTTAGGAAGGTAACTCATCAAAATTGGTGGCGCTATTTACTATCGATATCGAAATTGTGTATGGGCATTTGTACACAGTTTCACCTCTCTGATTTGATCCGTTGTTAATTCAATGATCAATATCGACTCTGCGTGATCAATTATATTTAGCTGGAATACGCTATCTTTTTTGCATTATTTGGAACAGGGGACTTGAGAACTATGATGATAATGGGTATCACATTTATTGAACTAATTTCGTTCGAAACATGATGTCATCACTCATCAAAGAGTGGCTGTTGGTGCAGAATTCAGAACGAAAACATTCACTTACAACTTAAATTCCAACTATTTACTGTAAAAACAAAAAGTAAAAAACATCTAAACTTATAAAAAATGTGCAATTTTGCCGGACCCGAGTCCTCAAAGGCTCGAGTCTAAGTCCGAGTCCAAGGTGTCCGAGTCCAAGTCCGAGTCCGGACTCAAGTCCTCCAGCACTGGATAACACATAATGAGTACAGTAATAATTTGGCGTCAAATTTCATGCACGATTTTTATGACTAGCTCATTTACATAATTGGGACCATTTTCTCTTTCAGGCCAGTTTTGCCCACATCTCATCAGGAATCGAACCAAAGGCCCCCAGAGTTGCCAAAATAATTTGCCCAAATCGTGGCAAATGGGGTCGGAAAATCCCCAAAATCCCTAAAAAGTCGCGGGCAGCACCGGAAGTCCCCTAGGAACTTGTATTAAAATTTGACCAAGAAATCGCAGTAAAAAATTTGAGGTGTCGTGGTAAGCCTTCTGAAGTCACCCAATTTGGCTACCAAATTGCAGGTTTGGCAACACTGCAAATACCCTAACCAGAGGACCTCTCTCACATTTTAGATTTAGTCAAGGGTCATAGGAGGTCACTGAAGGATCAAACAGCTCCACTGAGGTACACACTGCACAAAGCTGCCAGTTAAGGTGTGCAGGACCTACACTAAAATTAACAAGACGGTTCTTAATTCAGAAGTGTCGCCTGCTTTTGCGATCCACCTTTCCTTCACTCTGAACACGCTGACCTCTAATGACCTTTGACCTTGGTATATGACATCTATCCTTACCAAGACATGAAAGTTTCTATGATGCAAGCAAGACCTGAGTTTGGTGGCAATTGGAATTAAAGGTGTCCATGCACAAGCAATTTAAAAGAGGCTAAATGAAACTTTTAACACCCTTACATGCACACAGACGGACATACAGAATTTGGATTAGTATGTACTTCCCTACACTAGTGCAGGCGACACAAAAAACAGGGGTCTTGGTCATGACTCCACACACGGCAAACCTTCAAACTTCGCTTACAAGACCCTTTTCTGTAAATCTGCCCCTGTACAGTGCTCTCCTCGGTGCAAAAGGGTGCACACTAAGGAAACAACATTAAAGGTCCATGATCCAATTCCTAACAGCCTCATTCCCAGGGACCCCATATTTTCCTGAAGTGGTCAAAATTTTGGTATCAGAAGAAAGCTACTATTTTTCTCATTTACCCTGTGAAATCTTAGGGCTAAAGGATGTTTGGTGTGGATGTTATGAGCAAAAATAGGCCTCATTTTGGTGCGACCAATATTAATTTTACACTATGGGGATTACAAAATCACATTTTTAACTCTCACTTCAAAACGGGTTGAAATATCGGTGTAAAACTTTGCAGATGGGGTTTTGGGGTGAAGGCCATTCTATCAACATGAAAAATTTATAGACTTAAATTGGGTCATCCCCTTTAAACAAGACAGAGTGAGGCACTCTCACCAGGAGGCTCTGCTATTGAACTTACTCTAAGGGCAACCAACTTCATAATTCCTTGTGAATACCAGGTGACAGTTAAGGCTACACTACCAACCTGATCCCCCCCCCCAACCAAAGATTCGAACCACAGTCCATATCATCAAAAGTTTCACTAATGCAGTTAAGCATGTAGTTTTAATTTCAATGTTTATTTCAAACATTTAGATTTTGGTGACACCCTGTTATCTTTTTCACAAAAAAAAAAACAGAAAGATGGGAAAAGAAAAAAGAAAATGTACAATAACTTTATTCTCTATCTACATTATAGGTATACATTATAGGTATCCACCCAGACAAAATGAACTATTTCATATCTTTTCTTTCTATGCCACATTGTGTTAAATCATGTTAGTTAAATCTCTCTATTTGTACATACTATACAACTACTAAACACTATATTACATGTATATACCATCAACTTTGAATAAACACCATCAATTTTCCTTCACTTACGTATACTCTTACAAACCAGTGCTAAAAGAACATGACTTCATGGTTAATCTTTAGATACTAGCTCCCCAGATACAGCTGGTTCAACAGTAATAAACGGAAGCGTACAGTGGTGACATGGGTTGGCGAAGTACCTTAAGCTTAGTCCATACTGAGTTTGGCCAATGGCTTTACACAGAATGGAGCTTCAGGCATAGTAATTCTCTCTACCATTCTTCCACTTGACACTAATAATATTATTTCTTTACTTGGGAACAAGTGAAGCTAACCATTTTCTCAGCTCAACCTCCATAAAACCCTATTTCAAACGAAGTATTTTACCTCACCAGTAGTATATTAACCAATTTTCAAATATTCTTGGGCTACATGAAGTGGGTTCTTTGTTCATTCACAAAAATATGCTGCAAAAATTGTTTGTTATGCAGTTTAAATTTTTTTTTTTCTTTTTTGGTAGCTTCTTAAAATATGAGAACCAAGAATTCTAATAAAGACTTATTCTGTAAAGTTCTAGTATTAAAAGAAACTCATGTACAGGCATGTTCTTCTTGCACTTGCTGACCACTTCAAACATAATCTTTGCCAACAAAAAATGGTTTTAAGAAAATTACAACTTGGGGGATGTGGGCTGGGGAGGTTGCTTGTCCTCGATAAACCCAACTATTACACCACCTTTTTTAAATACTGGTAAATAAGATTGTCAATGCAAAGAAAACTAGTGTAAACTTGAAATTTCCTCTTCTACTTTCTTCCACACGAAGCAACATACTGTTAAAGTACGTCATGGGAAAGTCATTTATACAAACATCCATCAACATTTAGACTTTCGGGCAAGGGTCAAAGGTCTACACACCTCAACCATTATCAATCTGGACAATTTCCAAATATGGACATACATTTATATATCCACTACCAATCCAGATTCTCATCGGCAAATAGTTTTGAAATCTAATGCTTAATATTGTAGTGTAGATTAGTGCTTAAAACTATATATACACAGCCTCTAATAGCATTACCTTCGTTATAAAATAGTAAAATGACCAATGCTATTATTATGAATATACTTGTATTAGAGGCTCGACATATATTTAAAGCACCAAATCCACACCTACCAATTGTTTGAGAACGATTGTGCAAATATTTGCCACTTAGATCTAGAGTGAAGTGGATAAATTATCACCAAATTTGGAAATTGTCCCAATTCTTTGAAATAAAAACTTAGACACTATCAGTGATTCATCACCACGAAAGCGTTAAAATATTTGAAAGTTGGGCAGGGGCTAATAGGTCTTAAAAGTGAAGGATAAGTCTGGTATAATTCTCATAAGTTACTTTTTACGGGGGAGTGGGGACAACTGAGAATGTGCCCCCCATACCAGGAAAAGAGCAGTGGTTCAAAGAAATGAATCCCCATTTAACACGTCTTAGAGCAAATGTCTGACGGCCAGTATGACTAATAGCCAATTTTGTCCTTATTAGGTTCCTTCTGCCTCTTCTCAATTTGCAGGTCTGTTATGGTACCTCCCTACTTTTTACAAACATGCAAAACCTTATTTTATAGCAAATCACTGAGAGTGCCTTTTAAGGTTACAATTGTAATCACTACTGATTTGTACCCATCCATACAACAGAACCGTTCTTTGTGTATTCCACTGTTGCTCTCCTCAACACCGTCACATAAATGAGAGCTAGTCCAACAGCAGTGGAAACTATATGAATTCCTTCCACCAGTACATAATAATTAGCACATGAGACCAAGCTCAACTCTTAGTCAATTTCAAAATTAAAGATACATGATTAATATTCCGTACACATGCGCTTAATGTTTCAAATGCAATCAGAATTTGTCAATTGGGATGATGCTGCACATCTTGCACAATGTGAGCAATCTGTATGTTAAAAATTACTGAACGATCACAAACAATCAATACCTTTTTATACGAAGTTTGAGACATCATACTTGGGGAGGGGGGTAATCAAGAAAAGAACATAGAAATACATTACTATCTTTATACATACTATCTCATCCTCATGCGTGTATTACATGTCATATGTATGAGACAATATACCATGTTTTCCACATCAATGTTTATCAACACCAGTAAACCTATCTAAGTGTTCTGTATCTTTTAAAGGTGCACGCGAGATTTTGAGGTACCCAATATTGTGTCATAATATTAATTTTCATAAGACTTACCCTCACTAGATTTCTTCACTTCTTTGTATCGGCTGCAGATATGTCTTAAACGAGAGAAAAAGGTGATTTTGATTTGGCCTATATTTCAATATAAAACTAGGGCTGAATTTTGTATTACTCCTATACGAATAAAAATTTTCCCATGTTTTGTACCAAGGAAACATTTCTCACTTAATCCTTTCCAAGACCGGGAATATTTTTGACGGAAAGCTTTACATCAGGGCAAAAATCAGTAACTTTTGATTTTTTTAGGGACACCCGTGTGTGAAATCGTCCCGTTGCACACCTTTAAAAAAACCCCAACTTAACCCCCCCCCCCCCCCCCGAGGTCTAACAACCCCTTCTTTCACTATCTCTCATTGGTTTATCACATGATATAACTTGATACAACCTCTTGAATTACCTATCAGAATAGACTTTGAATGCTCATTATGCAAGCTTCAAATTTATCTTCCATGCCCTGATGTTATTATCACCATATGACCCTAAAATAATCTCATCAAAACAGTCATAATGCCCTAGGGGGTTAACACCCAGCATGACAACTTCAATTGTACATGTTAGATCATAGTTGGACTTTTATATCACATGATGACCCCCCCCCCAAACCATCACAAGCAATTTGGGATACTCTTGTTACCTTAACCTATACCTCGGTGGATGTTTGTTTTTGCGTGAACAGGAGCGTCACATTGACTATTACATTAAGTCATTTGCCACCAGTTAGGGTGCAAAAAAAAGAACACCCCGATCCCCTCCCCCTGAAGATACAGTGTGTCCCAAAAACACTTCTGGAATTTCCTTCATCCTTTACACGTTCTTCACAAGACACAGTAAAAGCAGATGAGATGATAACAAATGCCTAATACACTTGACACCTTTAAATATTCACCCCTGCAAACCTTGCTTAGATACAAATGCGCAAATTAAATAGAAAAACTAAGACACAAAAAGTGCTCACGTTAAACTACAGTGCCTTGATGATGCAAGTATATGTTCGGTTGGACAAGCCAACACCTCTAAAACCACCACTTCCACAGTAAGATCCCTTACTTTCTAATCAATTATACTCGGGTAACAATGGCATATTCCAAAAATACTTTAAAAATAATCAATTATTTTTTAGGCTACTCTGCTTTCTAAGCGAGAAGGTAGAAATTTCGATAAGGTATCAAAGACTTGCTTTTTGCAGCTGTCAAACTACAAAAACTTGCAACTCCTTGTAAACATTTTAAAAAAACGCTTAGTCAGATATTAAATATATTTGGACATGTTGAAATACAAACAGAAAATACTAATCAACAAATTAAGTTCTTTCACTCTGTACATTATTATGCTGATTGAAGAAACTCAGGACTTCTTTTTCATCAGGAGAAATAGAAAAAATCACACTCATAATATCTCACCTATTCCATTCAAACAGTGTGATTCCAAACAAGAGTTTGGGTTAGGACTAAATTTTTGTTTCAAAATTTGTTTCATGAAGATAATCCAAAATTCATGATTGCAATATGCATATTAATAGCAAACCCCTAATAAGGACAGAATTGGATATTTAGTCATCATTACTGTCCGTACGACTTATACAAACACGCAAGTGATGGAAATTCATATCTTAAAACAATCTGTTTTACTTCGCTTCTGTCAATTGTTCTGTTGCAAAAAATAACTTATGGGTATTTTTACATACTTTCCTTCACTTTAAGTTATTCTACAGATTTCGATTGATCACTCATGAGTGTCTTTACAAGTTGCAGCCACATAAACACCTAAGTATACAATGACCGTCAAATCATAATAGTTATTCCTTGGATCTAGGTATATTTGACTGCCACCTCAAAACAATGACAGGACAGTGAAGTTACACGTATACATATTGTTTGTGGGAACAAATAGTAAATTGTCATCTTCAGAGAACAAAAATATTTGTGGAAAAATAGGCATTTTCAAAAATATTGTTGTGGGATATTAGGAGTTACATCCAACTGATCAAGTGAAAAAGAAACGTTCCTCAATTGTACTTAATACATAATGTGCACATCGTATGGAGAACAAACTTGTTTATTTTTCTACCTTCACGGTCCTACTGGAATGTATGTTTTAAAGGGGTGTATCTACGATTTTTCAATACGGCTTGTCCACCAGTATTTTAACAATTTTTTAAAGGAAAATGCCTTATAAAAGAAACATGTATGATGAAGGAGATTTCAATTCTCTTCCAGCAATGAAGAAAAAAATCAACCAATTGTAAGTCAATGCATATGGTTTTTCTACTTGACGATCACACCTTTACCTACATAATAAGACTCTAATAAGACTTAATTTCATAAGCATTGTACTTTCCACTTTCAAGAGAATAAATTTGTTAAATATCTATATGGACGGCTGATACATTCGCAAAAATAAATCTTGCATCAACAAGGTGGGTTCTTGTGCACTGCCAAATTTTTCATTCTTGCCACAAAATTAAGTATTTTCAGTATATTTACCCACCAACTAAAGACCAACAAGCAAAACAACAACACTATTTGCTGCACTAAGATTGTTGGAAAAACTACAGGGAAAACATTTTTTTTAAACTTTTTTTGTTTGGTTGGGCGGGGGGGGGGGGTGGGAGGAAAGCCTAAAGTGGGTAGTCTAAGCAGGGTTTTGCAATGTTATGAATACTGTAGAGCTAATTATTACGCAATGTTTAAGTATTATTCTTTTAAATTGACCAAAAATCTGTGGCCTTATCACAACTTCGAAAAAAATACCCTACAAGTAGTCTAATAACATACAATAATTGATATAAACTGATTAAAGCATTAATGAAAAACTGAGGAAAAACATGTTTATGGTCAGGAGCTATGAAGTGTGCACCTCTCTAAAAAAAGCACCTTAATGTAGCCATTGATGGAATGGTCTCAACATTGTACACTAATTAAGAAAACTATTGAAATCAATCCATATGCAAAGAGTTAATAATAATCTTATTAATTCCTTGACTTGGAATGCAGGAGTCACTGCTTCGGGAAATTACCTCTCTTACTGAAACCCCACTGTGGCATGGTCAAACCTCAACTTCCCCTAATCTCAAACTCCCCTAATTTGAGGTTGCACTTGTGTTATGTGGATGGAAAGGGAAGGGGAAATCTGAAATAATCCTTACGCCACATAAAAGGTTAAAACTACTTCATCACGTGTGTTTGAAGCCAAATTGCCCGCAGCAATTCAGCTCAAGTCAACTGCACTGCAGCGCAAGCGTTGAACAAAAATAGATGGGTATTGTTCTCTTGTACTATCCAACAATAGGCTCCGCCCTATTATTCACTATTGTAGCAATAAAAAAGAAAAAGGAAAAGCATCAAGCTACCGCTCGCCTTCCTTTTTGTTTTCACTATCCAACAATGAGTCAAGTACAGATTTAAAAGGATCTCATAAAAACTCTAAATTCACATTGACAATACTGTGGCCATACACAAGGCTCTCTGCCTTTAAGTGGTTAAATTACATATAATTTGCAGCATTACTTTTTCCCCTAAACAAACATACAAAATTACATCAAAATTCAGTAGGAATATTTTTAGACTTGCTTGAAATTGAGCAGTGATTTGTTAAACAAAACTTGACAATACTTGAAGCTTAAAGGTGCAACAAGAGATTTCAAGTCATCCATATTTTCTGTGATATGTAGTGATTTCATATGGATTAGACACTCAATAGATTCCCTACTTTTTATTTGGCTACAGAAATAACTGAAAATGAAAACAAAAGGTGATTTGTATATGCTTATATTTCAATACAAAACATTGGCTGAATTTCATATTTTCTCCTAAAGGAAATTAGAAATTTCACAATTTTTGTACCAAAGAAACAGTTCTCAGCTTAAAGTGACAGGAGGAGATTTTTTTAGGATACAAATTTCTCTCAAATTGCACAGGATCGATTGTAGACCACCTACCAAGAACGTTACGAAGGTTTATTGGACAAACAAGTACAAAAGAAAACAGCAAACCTTGTTTTGAACTTGCCTGACTATCGTAATTGTCCCCATAGAACACCGTGCTTGACTTTCTGTCGTGCACGACAGAAAGTACTAAATCATCATATTATTACATAAAGACGGCGTATTCAGCTTATTCACTTCAGGTGTGATCTAATACATTGGAAAGCATTCCAAATATGCAAAAAACCTGGGTTCGAAAAAAATTGGAGGCGCTTCTTTCTGGAAATCTCATGTCTCTTTAATTCTCAGCTTAATTCTTTCAGATGGTGATATTTTTGATAGTGAGCATTCAACCAGTGCCAAAATCAGAATTTTCACATTTTTAGGGACTCCTGTTATTTGAAATCTTCTTGTTGCACCTTAACAAAAAAAAATATATTTGCAAAAGACATTATCATTGATTTCATTTATACTCCAATCACAGAACATACAGTTTACCAAATACATTGAAGAACCACTGATTTGGACATTTAGCAATTAAGCATATTATTCTCCTTTTAATACATCTTACATAATAATAATAATCAATTCTACTAGTATCTAGAAATCACCAAAAGATGAAACCTGAAAGCCGCCCGATGCTTAAAACTTGTTTCATAAATCTAAACATGTCGCACACACAGTAAATATGGACATTCATCGCTTTGCATTTGAAGAAAAAAACAAAAACTATTTTTTAACCAGCATCCACTACAATTTCACCACCAATTTTGGTCAAATTTATCAAAAACACTATTTTGATAGCCGTAAATAAGCAATTTCTGTCAAAACTTACTCCTAAAACATTCTCTAATTAGATCACCACTTTTTTTTGGCTTCCAACAGCTTCAATAAATGACATATAAATACACCATTTACAGAAATATAAAACACAAAGTGAGTAACTTTTTTCTCTTCTCTCCTAAACCTAATTTAGGAATATGTACTAATATTTCATATATTCTTCACATAGTCTGTGATTTCTGTACAATGAACCATTCATAATTACATCGACAAGCTTGGTCTAATTTGGTACGTGTACATTTGACATGGTACAATACTCAGTTTGTGTACCATACAAACTTTATCACACACTCATGTGTAACAACATGATCTCTGTAACTACTTCTCAAAAGTAACATCTATAATTTCTGCCATCTTTAGAATGATACTATCTATTAGGACTGTACATAATCAACAGTACACACAAGATTCTGCAGCATATATTTCATTTAAGGTGTGTATCCCCTTGATGCCAATATCCAAATGAGTAGATTCTGTACCTGCACTGGGCCACTGACACAACAACTGTACTTTAATATGGTACTAATGCAGTCATCATATCAAACTCCACACCCTCGCCCTCAGATCATGATTCAGAATATCCTTCATTAAATTTGAAAATGGCAGTGTGTTACAAACTTGTACCTGTCCAACTTGTAAGGTGGATCTTGGACCAGCAAAATGTTCTGTGTGGAAGTTTAAACTGAATGTGTTTGACTAGTTTGGAACCTTGGAATACATGTTTATAAATCATGGCCAAGTTGAATTTTGGTGACAGTTTAACGGTAAAGGCACAGGGAATTAACCCCCCTCCCCCAGTTGAGGAGCCAAAAAATATGCAAAAAAAACAACTTTTGGGACAATAATTATAATTTTTTGGCACAAGGTTCAGAATCATGACCCCCAAAGAATATCTTAATATACAATTTCTCCCTAGATTTTTTTTTCTGATGCCACCACTGAACATAGAAGGACTGATCATATCTTTGACAGCAACCAAAATTACTGTACT
Organism: Ophioderma brevispina; assembly: GCA_023653785.1. Lineage (NCBI taxonomy): Eukaryota > Metazoa > Echinodermata > Ophiuroidea > Amphilepidida > Ophiodermatidae > Ophioderma > Ophioderma brevispina. The sequence continues at coordinate 24,612 of JAMKCH010003565.1, read as the reverse complement.
GTAAAATGTACTGTAAAATGGAGATGTAGTGGTTGAAGCATATCACTCCACTGGTTACACATTCATGTCGCATACAGAACATATTCACATTTCTTGGTAGAACGAACATGTTTGAATCAAAATGCAGCATTACGAATAAAAAGGGATGGCTGATGTAATTGTACTATTTTATATCTAGCAAACCATCACCCAAATAATCAATTAAATAGTGATCCAAGTTCGGTGGGTTTTTGGTCACAATTTAAATTAATTGAACGGACAAATCCTTTTGATTTTACGCTACCAGCCGAGAGCAAGATACAAATTTTACTCATTATTTCAACATCACTGAGAATACACACCAAAGCCATGTGAGTCATCTACAATGGGAAAACAACAATATTTTGTACTGTATAAACACATCCTCTACAAGCACCAAAAAATAACAAAATTTTTTTTGTTGTATAAAACGCAGCATTTTCTGTAATAAGAGGGACTAGAATCGTTGAAGAAGCACACCAGTACACACTTTCAATAGACACGGCAGTTTCATGTTTGAACTGGTTTAGAAAATGCAAAACTAGTTCTCAATTTCTGGTAATTACACTATATTAGATTATATTTTTGTATACTACTTTGCAAATTTACAAAACTAGCATTTTATTTAACTAAGTACAGATTTTACAGACTACAATAATGTTGTTTTACAGATAGTTTGTCATTTGGCCTGTTTTTGAATGGCCTAGGCAGTGTTTTGGAAAATTGTCATTTACAATTTTTGTCCCAGAGCTGACATAACAGTTTTCAAGAAAGGGACTCTATACTAAAAAATCTCACAAGCACTAACTGATAAATATATTGACAGGTAGTTAGCAAAAAAAAAAAATGCTCTAAGTTTTTGAGATACCACTGTCTGTATTATGCGTGCTATGTGATCCACAACATGTTTTTGGGTATCATGTGAGTGTATGGGGTATTTTTTGCTAGTGAGGTACTGATTTTTACCCACAGCTGTACTTCTTGTACAGTGTGTTGTAATGTTAGAGCATTTGTCAAAATCCCTTGGACATGTAACTCTGTAAGCCCGCTTGCCTGCCAATATGACACACTGTTGGATTGCATGTAAGTGCTGTTCACACGACGTCACGAAGAGATACGCACCCGTAGTTTCATGTCCAAGGATTATGACAAACAAGCAGTTTTAATTAGTTAGAATTTAGCTCAAAAATGTTCTTTTGGATTGGCTTGTGGATTTTAGCTGATATACATTTTCAATGGTGTTTTTACACCAGTGCAATACTCCACAACCAATCTCTTGGTGCAAATGTGTGAGTGTATGTTGGTCTTCTGTATAGGTAAAGATAGGTGTGCTATTAAATGTAATTGAGATGTGTATCTCTTCAACAGGTGCGTGTGTCTGTTTGTGCGTGTGTTTGGGGCATTGGTGTGTGCATGCATGCATTGTACGTACGAGACGGGGTGTGACGCACAAGATGGGTGTGTGTAGATGTTCAAAATGACATTTGTGGGTTTATTTGATGCTCCGAATAGTGTGTGAGGGAGGCTCACACACGAATGTGTGTGTGCGTTGTGTCATCAAGTAAACTGCTACTGCACATACTGCTTAAAGTGGTTAAATCATCCATATACTGCAACAATAACAGTTGGTGTAGTATGTTTTTAGGTAACCCTTGTACAGAGAGTCCTAAACAACTTTTGCTGATTATTTCACAATTTTTATTGTCATAGTTCTTGTCCTGTTTGCTTCTTTCATTTCAAGAAGTACAGATCAGGAAAGTAAAGATTAAGAACTGGCATTATGACGAACTTTTACGGCCAAAAAATGATCTGAATATGTACTCATACTCAAATCAGCTAATAAGTAACAACATGCTTTCATTTACTGTACAATCTACCTCTCATTTTCCACGTGCTTTATTTTCACAATTCTGGAATCAACATGAAAGTGCCATATAAAAACAAAAAAATATATTTAATAGACTTCAACAATTAATATGATACCAGTTAAAGATTCTGTGAAATAGCCACTAAATCAACATGTCCACAATCACTGAAAATCACTAAAAATACGTACGGTATTTGCCCCCCTTGTAGACGAGTTCTTCATGTACATACAAAAAATCTTCATGTACATGCAATGAATTAGACAACAAATATTCAATCTTGCCTATAAAATATTTAAGGGCTTCATGTTAGTCAATTATGTTCAGTGTTAACCATTATCCATAATAACCCACTTAAGGCCCAGCAGAACTGGCCCTAAAGTATTTCTTAACCACACCTGTAACTACTTCCCAATTCCAGGGAGATATGGATTAATTTTTGGAAAAAAGGCTTGATTCTTAATATATGCTATCTGGTCATTTTGTAACCGTTCCTGCAATATACAGGTCAAATTGCATTGCCCACATTCTGGCTGAATTGTGAAAAGCAGACTTCACCCAAAATGTTGAATTGTACCCCCCGATAGGTCTTAATAACAGAGCATTAGAATCCAGTTCCATTCTAACCTGGTATCTCCTTTCATATATTTTTTTATTCCTAAAATTCAGTCCCACATTTTGCTGGAATTGGCAAGTAGGCTTACATGGCATTCTCACATTTTTTTGGCTGGAACAATCACTAGGAATACAGGCCTCAATGTCACCCAATATTGAATAAACTAAGTCTACAGATAGGTTTGAGCCATGACGAGCCCTGAATATTACTATCACGAGCTCCTATCACAATAAAATTTCATTTCTTTTGTGTAAGAAAAAATAAAAATTTCAGAGTCTAGCTAGAATTTTTACAATGGAGATCCACGATAACTTACCACTTCAAAAGTACATTTCACACAACACAACATCAAAACTGATGCAGAAATTGTACTTATTTTTGGTTGTTTTCATGATGTATGTACAAATGTATGGAAAATGACACAACTCTATCATAATCGATTGAAACTACATGAAATTAACATGTAAAAAAAGTATATGTTTACATTTATCAACGAGGGGGAGTAATCAGGACTCATAATTAACAGTACATATATAATCATAGTAGATTGACTGTTTCCTGATATATTTTTGAGATGTCCAGCATAACTAAATTTCCAAAGTGTACTTGACTGATAGATTTTTTTCATTTTCTAATTTGTGGCTTCAAAAAGCCAACCATTAGCTGATCACCTGCATAATCAAAATTATAAGTGGACCACTAGGACAAGTCCCCTCCAGTCAGTTAACATTCCATTGACAAATTGCAGAACAGTGTCACTTTGATATTGTTGTAAAAACAACAACATTTGGCACAGCAAACAGAGCTTTAAGGAACTCAGGCTAATCAGGTACTTTACTGATGCTTTCAAAATAGGAAAACGAAGAACCTCATTGGTGACATCAAAGGTTTTAAAAGTATAACCATTTAGATGCCGAAAGAAAAGCTTGGAAGTCTGGATTTTTTTTTCGTTTGAGGTCACATCACACCATCAAGGTACAATTTCCAAAACACAGATTGATTTAAAACATCTGGACAATAACCAACATAACTAACAATATCTGAATTCCATCTTCCCATTTTACGTATCCGTAACTTCCAAGCATTAGTTCTTCCAATGAAGATTTTGCATCACTGTTGATTAGCAAGTAACTGCAAAATCTCTCCAACATTTTTTTTTACAGATATAATTGTGACTACTGACTTTACCCAGAGTATCCCTTACAGGTGATCAGTGGGGTTGTCTTTGCACCGCCACTGTTACTTTGTCAGGCCTGAAGAACAAAATGGTGGCATCGCTATCCCACCATGTTAAATGTAAGACTCAGCCATAATAGCAAGTCCATCACAATGGCTTATGCGACATGCAAGCGAGATAGCAGTGCTGCAGAAGCAATGACAACACTTTGTACCTCTGATCACACAAAGTACACCCTACTGTGACCCTGATAATACTGTTGATGTGTCCCACAGGGAACTTGAGGTTATTACAGTTTAGGGCACTTTAGAACTCCTGAGAATTTTGTAGAGTTTGCATACGAATAGAGGTATGAAGCAGGTTCTTGTAACTTTGGAAATCTCTTATGCAATAGGACCACAGATTCCTTCAAGGGAATTAATTAACTATGACCAGGGCTCAAAATAAGCAAGGATGTCCATGCAGGATATTCTCTACCCTTCTTTGGATACTCGAGTTGGAGATTTCAAGTGGCGAACATAGTACCTTCAAAGGCGGAGGATATCAAACCTTACTTTTCTTTAAGTCTATGGTGCCTCAGGTACGTACATAGAAGTGTCACATGACCACTGATTGTGGGAACATATGTGAAGACCTATGTTATTTTAAGCCCTGAAGTTAATTATCAAGGAAAGAATTTTGAATTGCGCCACCATCCTATGAATTCGGCAGCCTCAATGGAATAAACAGCATGTTGAAGGATGTGGTGGCAGAATAATGAATTCATCCAATTATCAAAGGAGTACTCCCAATTTGTTTGTACTGCAGCAGATATATTTGCAGCTAAATGTAGATTTACCCGAGACTATACATGATCAAGGAGGAGAAACAAATAAACACTTTAAAATAAATTGTTAATCAAAGAAAACTTACTTGAGAGGTTATGAGAGTAGAAAAATCTCTGAGATACGAACATTGGCCGGTAGCACCACAAGAGCGTGATTTGGTGTTTTCGATAGTACGACTCCTATGATTGGTTGGTTGATGATAACATTCAAAGCTGACATCAAAATATGTTTATTTCATCAGTGTATGTGAATGTTCCACCTCCCACACAAAATACATTTAACTAGGAGATTTGTAAAGCACATATATGAAACATCCTTGTGGATTTTTAGGATAACTTTTTAAGTTTCTGGTCATTGAAATCAGCTGCTTAATGCAGTGGAGGGGTTTGAGAAGGCACATAATGCATGTAACACACATCTTACACAATTCTCATGTTGTACAGAGGCTGAAGTAATGCAACTGGTGGCAGAGTTTTTTTCTTTCTACAAGATGGTTAACATCAGTTTCATGAAACCGAAACAAATCACAGAAATACAAGGCTGTTGGTGGAAGGTTTTTGGGGGTTTGTATTGAAATTTTTGTTGAGGGCATTATTCTTTTAGAGTGGGTGGCAGTCACTGGACTGGATCAAGTCAAATAGGGAGGGAACAACTACAGTATTTATTGTTATCAATGTTACACAAGGCTTTTAAACAAAGCATAAGGAGTTTGAATTTGACTTGAAGGTGTTTTTAAAAAATGTGATATTTGGATCATGTTTGTGGGGAAATCTGACTGGATTTGTAACAAAAAAGATTGGGTCAGACAGAAGGAGGGTAGACTACCACATAAAAAAAACAACACACTTGGTTCAGATGGAGGGGAAATCACGTCAATTCAACTCATCACCCACCACCTGGAAATCGTCACCTTATTTATTCTGCTTGTTTTGAAGTTCCACTGTTCTGGTAGCACTAGGGTAAAATCTTAGGGGGGGCGAACAATAAATTACAACACCAAACAAGTAACTCATATGTAAAAAATCCTAAATTTAATGCAATGTATTGCTTAAACCTTTTTTTTTCTGACATATGAATTCGGGGGGGGGGGGGGGGTTGCCCACTTAGTACTGCCCCCATGTAGGGCATAACTACATTATAACCTTTGGCAACCTCATGTATTTATCTTCTATTAAAGCACAGGGTAGAGTCGGTGGCAAAGATCATAATGCAACTATACCGGTCTGAGTATTCACAAGCCTATTACCAAAAAAGAATGTTTTTAAAAAATGGGGAACAGCATTCCCATTTCCTAATATTATTGGTTTTTGGCAGATGTGTCAAAAGTCGGTCTGTGGTACATCAGCAATGCAATACGTTTTAATTGGTTTAGCACTTTCTTCAGGTCAATAAAAAATAACTGAGCCTTACATTTGATCTTTTTCCCACCCAAAAATAGTATATACCACCTGATTGTCCGATAGGGAGCACCACTGATTTCAACAACCAGAGTAAACTTAACTAGGACACCAAATCAAACTCGGTCTTATCCAGAAGGGTGTTTGGAATCACTCCCTGATGCATAGCAATGGTCCCTATCTGTGGCTGGAACTAATCTCATGTCAGTACTTAGGACAAAAGGTCCCAAAAGTTTAAAAACCACAAATATTTCATAATCGTGCTAAAAATTCCTAAGTACGAATGCTTTGTGGGCTAAAACGAGCATGAAAGTCAGGGTTTTTATGTGTTTAAGAATAGGATTTTTATGGGATCACATGACCCTTTGAGTGAAATTTCCCAAAACTTGTGCATGTGTATTGCTCAAAACACCCTCTGTTCTTATCATCCTTTGGTAATCAGTTGATATAAAAATAACATCATGGTATGCTGCATAAAAACCAGTATATTTGGTTGTTCTTGTATCCAATCCAGCATATATGTGGCACCGTGTATAGGTGGTATGTTATTATGTATGTATGTCTAAATCACGGTACCTTGGTTAAGAAATCTCTGAGAATTGATGTTATTAGTTCTACAATTGGAAAATTATCCAAATCCAAAAACAATTACCAAAACGTTATTTTTTTTCAGTATCAGTATAAGTATCAAAATTGAAAAGCCTACATATATATACTAAGTACAAAAATCGTGATTGTGAGTGATGATTTCTTACATGTAGAAAAAAAAGCGACATATAAATAAGAGAAACAGAACGAAATAAATCCCACCACACTACTTACTGTTTAAATGCGGTATTTCAGTGTCATCCCGTGTGATGTACAGCACAATCCCCTCACATGCAAAGTTCACTCGACTAAACGCTACATTATCACTATACAGAACTTAGGTGGGAAATCCGGCCTAATTTGATGCGACCGCTATGTGTAAGATTGTCATCCGGACATCTTCTGCAAGTACTTTTCTGTGAACTTGGTAGTGAGGGGATGGGAATAGTTAAGTGCATTGGCTGTTGCTTGTTTTTTTTTTCTTCTTTTTTTTTTAGACGTAGCATCTGTGCTCGAGTTCGCGATACTTGCGTCTGTTGTGTTCTTCTTCTTAATACTGGCAGTAAATGGAGACATCAGGGCATGATGACCTGCATGGAGTACCCACCAACTAATACGATTGTCTGTGGAGAAAGAAAACAAAGACGGATATTAACCACTTGTCAGTTAACCATTTTGGGACATACACAGTCATACTTTAATCAGTACTAAATAGGTGGGAATTATTCGGCTTTTGCTAATCCAAGCAAAAAAAAGTTCCCTCTTTATGCTCATGTCTTCCACCAAATAAAACGTCATGCACCGTACGCGCATAGCGCCTGTTGTGCCGTGTTGCGCCTACGCTGTTGTTTATCTCATTGCAAAGTAATGAGGTTCACCTTATTTTTACTGATCACTGGATGGGTTGTCTTAACTATCAGTAATTGGTCACAAAAAGAACCCTTTAAACAAGTATTTTAGAACTACTCGCTAGTCAATCTTATTTGCTAACTCAAGAGAAATAATAATTGGTTATGAAAACTGGCAAGGCTGCCAATTGTGTAAATGATTGCATAGATGAATAGACTGTTATGACGTCATACCTTTCAAACACAAATAAACGAGCCTTGTGCACAAGTGATCTGAATTTTATATAACAAAACAGATTTAATGATCTTAATCAGATTGGATCAAGAATTTGGTATGTCCAAAGCACAATTATCTATACAATTCAAAATTACACTTATCAATTCTAATCTTACTCAGAGTTCATTTATGTCTCCAACTAAAAGTAGCGTTGCAGTTCAACGTTGATATGTCCTCACAGCGAAGACTCCAAAATGACAGTATGCAAAGTCACGCTTGAAAATCTTCAAGTAATATATATTCCATGGGAATCCATAAGAATCTTCTCAGTCCTTAAGATAACTTTTGTCCAGCAGTTCAAGACGACAAGGTTAAAAAAAGTCCCTCAACGACACTAATATTCCACAGTATATCAGTCCAAGATAATCACCACGATTTCTATCTGTCCACAATTTGGAATCCTATTTTGATTCCCAGCACTTTTGGCTTCAAAGACGACAGTAGAATAATTACAGCGACTCTGCTCACATGGAATTATAAATCCTGGCACTAGGTACTTTACAGGTCTGCTCCTCAATGCAGAGTAAAACTAGCTATGACTTCTAGCTACTTGTTTCAAGTGGATGCTGGCAGAGAGTCCTTACTCAAATCTCCATTATATTGACTTCACAAAGTTCCCAAGTCTTAAAATAGACATTACCACAGCATCATGCATAAACATAACCTTGCACTAGCTGACCAATTGGAATTCACATAAACTACCATCTGAATTACATCACTTCCCATATATAACTTTATGGGGGAATCCCCCAGATCATGCAATGTTTTGATCTTAAAGCATAAACAAGTTGACTCAGTTACTAAGTTTACATCTTGGGGAATTCCCCATTTCCCTTATTGTGCAATCTATCTAACAGGTGCATTTTGCACAAACAACTCTAGGGGAATTCCCTATTCTCTTTTCAACATAAAACAAAGTACTTTTCCTGTGAGAAATCTTTTCTGAAATAAAATTGAGAAAATAATATTTTAATCAAAATTTTGAGGGTAATATAACAAGACTAACTTCTAATAAATGCTCCCCCCCCCCTTTTTTTTCAATCTGACACCAACAAGATAGTTTTAGATATAATATGACAAGCTGTTAAAGTGACAGGAGATTTTTTGAGGATACGAATTGCTCTCAATTTGCACTGCAATGGTCGTAGACAAGAGAAGATATCCGAAGCTTCCCACAATGCATTGCTTCCAATTGAGATTTTTATACATGTAGTCATGTGAATCGTTAGAGTCAAACCATTCTTAAAATGCAAGTTTGTGATCAGTGCTGTTAATTTAGCCATGTTTCATCTTTACTGTAACGATTCACATCAGTACCTGTACAAAAACCTCCATTGGGAGCAATGCATTGTGGGAAACTACTGATATCTTCTCTTGTCGTAGACCACCTACCAAGAACGTTTCGAAAGTTTATTGGACAAACAAGTACAAAAAATGTAAAACCTTGCTTTGAACTTGCCTGCCATCGTAATCATCACGACAGAAAATACTAAATCTTATTACATAAAGATGCAGTATTTGGCTTATTCACTTCAGGTGTGATCTAATATATTGGTAAGCATTCCAAATATGCAAAAAACCAGGGTTCAAAATCAAAATTGGGGTGCTTCTTTCTGGAAATGTCATGTCTCTTTAAATGAGCAAAAATAGCCAGCAGATATGATACTTTACAAAACCTGTGAGCAAACTTGCTTCTAGTCCTGACTCATACATATTTCAGAAAAAATATACGTCACGAAAATATTAGACTTCATATAAAGCAGTGAGCCGGGTCAAATTTCCACTTGAAAAAGTTATTGGAGATTTTATGTGTGTGCAGTATAACTATGTGCTCTTCATGGATGTATGTGTTTGTGTTAGTGTGCATTTTTGCATTTGTCTAAAATTATGACATTTTACTCTCAAGTAACAGGGGGTCGTACTTTAATATTCAACATTGCCTTAGTTTTTAAACCCCAACTCCATTCGCTATTAATATACCTATGGCTACATTAACCCTGTAAGATAACCTAACTTACATTTGTGTATGGGTCTCTGACGGTCCTAACTTTAACAAGGTTGTGGCCATGTCGCAGCGGTAGAGACACTATAAAGTTACTTCCCTGAAAATAAATGCAATAAAAGGAACTTTCATAATACATGTTAAGTATTTAGAAGAAAAGCTAAAAAAATAGCACTTTCTTAAAATTGTCTTAATGATAAGCTGAGAGTACTGAATAATGAATAATTGATGAGTGTACTGAATAATGAATAATTGCAGAGTGCACTGAATAACGAAGTACCCACTATCTACAGTCACCGCCAAAATACTTCCACGGTATTTGCTCGGCTTTGAGCGTGATGTGCGTAAACACTGAAGTGATTTCGCTCATCTCTGATTCGCTGATTATTGCTCATGACAATAGCTCCGCCCCTTTACGCATCCACGATGAGTGCTGCATTGGCCATCATGAAGTATTTTGATGGTGAGTATAGAAACCCCTACCAATACTCGGTACTGATTTTGCATCTGATGCGGGGAACCGGTAAAATGGTGCCTACCGTGACTAACTATACTCGGGGACAGAAACACTTTGACGAGCGTGTACTTCGTGGTTGTGAAAGTGGGTGGAGTTATTAATGCCCAGCCGTGTGATTGGTGACCCAGCAACAGCAAACTGCCTCAGTGGCCAATCAGAGGCAAGTGCGTTTTTTTTTTTTAGTTACGCAGGTTAGCGCTCACCAAAGGGTTTCTGTCCCTGAGTATAGTACTGAAGCATGTCCAACCTACACATGAATTTTCCCAAATTCTTCAAATTCTTATGACGCACAAAATTCATGAAAATTTCCTTCATGCAGAAATGCCTTGCATTTCAGTACACTATCTATGGCATATTCTTACACCTCATGAATATTTCTGAAATAATACCAGTTGGATTATTACAAGCACTATTTCCAATGAAATACTTCTAGTTCCTCATCCCCAAAGTCATAGTGAGGTGTAATGAAATAAATAATGTCAGGAAATAGGCACATTATTTCCCCCCGGCATTGGCTACAAATTTGTGGTGATCACCATGGCTGAATCGGAGCATTCCCGGTTCCAATTTTATGGCGAGTATCTGAAGACTCGCACTTGCCAGCATATAGTGAAATACTAAACACCAAGTGAAATGAAAATACTTGGAAGAATATCTGAAGTGACAAAATCAGAGCTTGCCTCCATAAAAAAAGTTGCCGATTCAGCCCTCATGAAAGTTTTACCAAGTCTACATCTTTCACTACCATATTCCCAGACAGAGGCATATACTGGCCATCTATCTAGCATTCTCGCCTTACCTGAGTGAGTTGTGGCAGGAGTTTGTCCATTTCAAAAAATACTTCACGCAAATACATGGGCCGGTGAGCCGACAGTTGGAACCACCTGGACCCATAGTTGCATGGCCTAGGATAGCAGGTTTCCAAACCCTAAAGAGTGACAAAATATATTTTGTTAGCATTGTTTACAAATGTGTAGGCAAAAATTCCTTTACAACAATGTTCAAACTTCAACAAAGTTTGATCTTGTGTTTATCAACGATAATACGGTGTTTAGTTAGAGTTTTTTTTAATACATCCCCAGTTTATAAACATAATACTACAATCTTTATCTGGCACTCTACAAAGAACACAGCACCTTATGAACAAATTAAGACAGAGCCCAAGCACTGTAAATACGGCAGCAGCTTAATCAGTGTCCCGTTGGCAACATCCAAACAGTGAAGACACATACACAATGGGTACATTGAGAGCTTCATGGTTCTTTGCGCCCTATCATGAAAGATTGGCAATTCTGATTTTCAATATCTCCTCTACAAATTAAATCCAGAATTGAAACCTATAATAAAATCCAGCAAGTTTTATAGCCCCACTTAGATTTGAACCAGGGACCAGTGGGTCCAAAGGCAAGCTCTCTAACACTAGACGCAAGCCATCTCTCTTGGCAAATGTAAGGCGACCCACTCCCTCCCCAAAAAAACAGTCACAAACATCACTTTTATCTAATAAGGTTAATAACACGTTATCAACAATGTGCTAACTGAGGTAACATACTTGTGCGACTCCATTTCTTCTGTTTTTGCTTTTTATTCCATCAAGGCTTGTAAAAGTCTAATTTTGCTACTTATGTTTAATTTTCACAAAGAAAAGTCACACAAGCATACCCTCGTTAATTTTTCTTGAAATGCAATCGGACTTCGAATAAACCCAGGTGCACGCATGCGCATGCACGGGCATTTAACTTTCTAAGCATGTAACTTTTGTTATCTTGCTGCACATGTGCATCTCATGAAAATAAAATTTAATAATTCTGTAAAATATACAAACTTATTTTTATAGAATGTAACTGGATGTTGAAATACTATAATTGTGAGCACTTCAATAGCCTATAATGTGCCAGCGTCTGATATGAATGTCAGAATTCACATGTTTACATTCCCCTGCAAGTACTTTCACACGTGCAAATAATTTTTCAAAGATACATGCACAGTGCAATGTAATTCTAAAATTGTAATTGGAATCCAGAATGCAATCATGTTTTCTTTGTGTTCTGATCACAAACTGGGTCAAAATCAAATGGGACCTTTGCCTTATTAAATACAGGGCGAGTCAAAAAAACTTGACCGGATTGTGTCGCCATTTTGAATTTTTAAATAATATATACTCCAATATGTGGTATCTGCGGAAGCTTATTTCATTCTTTAATTTGCTGGCCGACAATCATCCAATCGGTTTAAGTCTAGGCCGAGCGACATTCTTTCGAATCAAGAATCTGCAGTGAATAAATAGCCGAATTTCTTCTGGACACGATTTCGCTTCGCTGAACGCCGTTCATTCAAGTGAATCCGTGGACCGAGCGCAAAGCCGACTACTTGCTTCAAACAACTGTTAGTTCTGTCTATACCTAACCGATGTGAATGATCTTTGCAGTAATTAACAGATAATGAACCCAGCTTTCATGATGATCCCAATTATGTTAGATATATTATTACTTAAAAATTCAAAATGGCGGACACAATCAGTAATTGTTTTTTGACTCCCCTGTGGTCTATAAAAGCATGGGATACTGCGTTCCTGGCAGGTTTCCTGTCAAGCACTACCGGTAACAACATGATTGACAACTTGAGGCTTGACACGAAAACGTACCCTGTCGATAAGAGTACTGGTTGAGTTCGTGATAGAGGTAGATGTTGTGTTCACATCCTCCCTCCCAGGATTCATTTTCAAGGAAAAAGTTCCTGATCAAGCCGCGGTTCCGCTCATGTACTGCGTAATGCTCACTTCTAGCTCTTTCATCATCCTAAAAATAATGTTAACACATTCAAGGTAATACTCTGAATTCCGATCCATATGGATAAACTGAAAAATTTAACCATCTAAAGCAATTACCAATTTGACAATTTCAGTCCACCTATCATTTAAAGGTGCATTGAAGATTTTTGCACCTCGTTTTCACAAAAATAAAAATATGTTGCGGTCGAGAACCGCTAGTGTCACCTGTCGTCACAGTTCGTGAATGGTATGCATGTTCATACGATGATGTCACCGCATCTTTTTAGACTTTGGGCATTTTCTAGTCTCGGCTCAGTGAGTTTTGGTCATTCATGATAAGGTTATGGGAAGTGACACAAAACAGTTAACACTGAACACTTGTAGAAAAAGGAACCTTCAATTTTAGTAAGGAAGTTTTCTCTCACTAAATTTAAAGATTCCCTACAACAAAACCAACATAAAAGGCATACTCAGTGATCAAACAGCACACCCTTAATTTCTTTGAAATCCTCATTGTTTAGCATGTCCAATTCTAATAAATTCAGAAATTGTTCAAATATGAGAGCTATTTTGTAATTAAATACTTGACAGGGTCCTTTAATTCAAAGGCCAACTTTATTGAAAACGATATGCCACCCACGCTTTTACACAGGTCAATACATCAACCAGAGCTTGATTTTCCACTGTGTTAGTAATATACTGAGATCTATTACAAGAGGGGTGGCGTATGGACCTTGATGACTTTAGGGTGATTGTACAGCTCATGCAGGTTGCCACTGTCACACTCTGGCTATCTGATGTGTTGTGCAATATTGGAGTAGTTCAGAGACCAATCGATTAAGGTGCAGTTTTAGGGAGCTAAACTGAGGGACACTTAAATAATCTTAAAGGTGCTTGTTCCGATTTTTGTCTATCGTGTTCTCTACTTGATATGACAGCCTGCCACTTGTACACACTGACTATCAAGTACCGTGGGAAACAAACTTGCGGTTTTGATGCTAGACGCGATAATGCACAGTGCAACGCCCTATTCACCACTGTGCTAATATTGATGGTTAACCACTAAAATGGTAGTTTTTTATCTGTATCTTGAGAAAGAAATGGATTTGAAAGCTGAAATTTCAGGACAACAATGAGAAAAATACGGCCTTTCATCTGATAGCAAAATTTATACTACTTCCGGGTAAATCAAGGGGGTCCCAAAGACGATCGGAACAAGCACCTTTAAGAAATATTAGCCCCCAAACTCCTTTAGATCATTTAGACTTCCTTTTTAAAGAGACACTGGCACATTTGAAAAATAGTGCGCCCTCACAATTTTTTTCAAATTGATATATTTGCATGTTTGTAAAGCTTTTATATACATTAGTAGCCCTCACCTGAAATGATTAAGACCAAATCAGCGTCCAGAACGATTTTATAATTAATGTCGCTGGGGACATTAATTCAGCAGACGATGGAATTGGCGTTTAACACAAGAAAACGCACGCCGTATACATGTTTACCACGGCATGAACGCTGTTTGACTGGTCTGTGACCTTTGTGGTTTTAATATCAATGAGTACGAGTCTTATTATATTCATGTAATATACACATTTTGTTGATTAAAGTAATGGAAAATGTAAAAGTTAGCCTACAAATTTCATGGATGTCTTTAGCCAACAAATCACCTGGATGTCTTTAACCTATTATTAACGTCCCTATCTGTTTTTTTTAGTATATTATTTTATGTGTAAAATATATCTCTATTCTTCCAATGGCCTAGACTATCATTTGAGAGCAAATTGAAGAAATATCACATTTTGTGAAAATGTGCCAGTGCCGCTTTAAATAGTGAAAGTTTCATCTATTTAATAGGAAATACAAAATATTAGACATATAATATAGGAAACTATAAGATGTGTTTTACATGTCTTATGTCTTCATCTGATTTTAAACTACTCCCTAGCTGGTTGGATCTTTTAAAATTTCCCACTACCCGCGAATTTTCCAAGCTATGGAAATCAAATGGAAAATCTCTTTTGCAAGAAAATGGCTGTTTATCCCTTTAAGGAGTTCCCAAGTGGCATGCTCCATTGATTATGTGCAGGAAACAACCTGATCAACTACTACATGGTAGTGAAGGTGATTTCAACCACAACCCAGTGTTGCCAAATTCTCCAATTGGGAGCCCAATTGGGTGACTTGTGAAGGCCAAAAGGTGCATCTGAAATGCTACTTCTGGTTTCTAATGCAAATTTCAGTGACTTCTTGTCCCCTAGAATCCAATGGTTAAGAAATTGTTTGGCGACCTTTCACGCTCAGTCCCTGTGAATTGAGCCACATTCTCTTGGCAACACTTCCACAACATGCACTTTCTTGGAGTTACAGGAAGTTCAACTCATTCACATACTTCCTGTCCAAGCAAAGAAATAAGGCAACCTACTTCTACAGGGTGTCTCAAAAAATTTTACAAATATAAACTCTCACGCAATTCAACATTTTTTTAACTTAAATAAAGTATGGTTAGATAGCTGCGTAAACTTTCCATCACATAGCTAGATAACAAGAGATATGGCCAATATAACAACATGCTGTAAATTTTACTAGAACCACTTCCTGGTGATTTTATACACTATGAACTGTGTATTATTATTAAGAATATTTGATGATGTAGTCAATCAAAATTTGCTTTAACTATCAAAGCATTTTCCTTCACACAGATGTAAAAATACCTGGAAGGGGGATGGGAGTGGGGCGGGGGCCACTCAATTAAAATGGCGTACACATGCATGACCAAAAAACCATGTGAAAAGGGGTGATTTTTATTGTTGGGCGGGTGATGCGTTTATCAAAAACAACGAATTTCATGAAAAAGGTAGTTTTTAAATTCGGCTCAAATGTGTTTTATGTCTTTTTTATCATGTTTTGCACCTAGAGTGCCCCCCCCCACCACCACCACCAGAACAAAACTGTATACATTGATAGTGTGAAACCACCTAAGTTATATGTGGGTTCCTTACTGACAAAATTCTTAAGCATGGCCTGAAAGCTCTGATGTTTAAGGCAATCTCTGGTCCAAATTGAGCCAAATTTGTCACATTTTTACAAAACTTATTCTTCTTCTTTCTTAGAGACACAAAATTCTCTGACTTTTCCCTGATTTGTGAAAATTATGACAAAAAATCAGAAAAAGGATCACTTCCAATGCAAGGTTAAAATGGGTTTTTGAAAGCTTGAGGTGCCTGAATTTGAGGGTCTGGGAGGACTTGATTTGTGAAAATTATGACAAAAAATCAGAAAAAGGATCACTTCCAATGCAAGGTTAAAATGGGTTTTTGAAAGCTTGAGGTGCCTGAATTTGAGGGTCTGGGAGGACTTGAGTTAACTCCAACCTCACTCCAGAAGTCAGATACTTAAATCTGACCCTTTTAATGCTATAATTGTGCAAAATTTATACTTTTATTAAGTTGGGAAAAAATCACAGCGACCGCAGAGGCAATAAGACTCTAGTATGTAAAAACCTTACCTCTTAGTATATGTGTTGAGGATATCCTGGACGGCAAAGTGATTGTTAAGCCTGGCAAAGTTCTCGGCTGTTGTGTTGTTCACATTGGCTAGGGCCCAATTAGCACCATAATCAAGTAGGACCTGAACAACCTCGGCATACCCTCTTCTAGCAGCCTGAAATCAAACAAATTCAATACAGTGTTATTCAATTTGACAAAATTAAACATGCACACTTTTGAAATGGCACTTTGGTTCAATCAGGATTGGGTCTTTGATCTATTCTAATATAAGAGCAACATTTTTCCAACTACAAAAAATTATTACAAGAGACAAGTTGCAAATTTTACTGGATTCTAATCTTGTTGGGTAGACTTTTTTCCGGATGTACCATAACAACAAATTTTGACAACATAGCTGGACTTAGGCCAGAAGTAGGCCTTTTATATGTGTTCATCTACAAGAACACAAAGTTACAAAGACTCTGTAAACTGTATAAAAGACGAGTATTAAAGTTGGTTGTAATCACAATAATGTAATTGTGGTCTTTTTATCGTCTCCACATTTTAGCTAGGAGAACTGGCACAAAATAATATCAAGATGGCTACAAATGTAAACCATAATATTATATTCTTAGACTATTTTTACAGTATGGGAGGTTCACAGCCTCCCTCGCAAACTATGGGTAAGAATTACCACTTTTTGACCACACCTCTAAAAGCTGTCTTTATTCAAAATGTTTAGTTACATTTACATCCCCAGATAGGTCTCCCTGTAGGATAAACATCTGGTAGCATTCTCCAATTGCATCTTTTTAATATCTTTATAATTGAAAAAAAAATATTTTTCTCGAATTCGGAAGTAAAAAGATGAACATTTTTTGCCTATTTGGTGATGACCAGAGCATAGATGCAAGTGGACTGCACTGAGTATGAAAAACGCGATCTGGGATGCATCCAGGACGCCGACTTTGGAAAATAAAGTTTTTGTAAAAAATCATTCTAAGAAAAGTTGTTTGCCCGCTGCAAAAGTTTTTCGCGGGTTTTGGCCAGGTTGCTAGGTTGGTGCATTTGCCGACTGTCTCAATTAGCCATTCAGATTCATTGCTTTATTATTGGTCGGCTCGATTGCGCGTTATTGAATCACAAATACATCTGTGTTGAGTCTGTGCGGATCGCAAATGGGAGTTATCTTCTTTTAAATGTTTTGCTAAATTATCATTGCATTCTTGGAACATTACTGCTTTTCAACATCTACTATAGGATTTTGGAGGTTAGCAGAGTTTTCTTGTAAACGTCCACTATTTGTGTGGTAGTGTTGAATTGCGTGGTAAATACATCAACAATGCCGAGACGTGGAAGGAAACGCAAAGCGGCGGCTTTGGTGCAGATCCAAACTACGGACAATAACAGAAGTGATAACGTTGGGTCAGCAAGGCAAACCAGGTCCCAAGCTCAGGCGATTCGTCGCTTGTTGAACACTTCCACAACAACAACAACGGTGACAGCAACAAGTCCGGCAAGTGCTAGCAGTTCTCAAAATTCTACCGGGGTTTCAACACAAGGTGATGATGGATCAGCACCAGGACTGAGCCATGTTCATGACGTGCCAAGCGGCGCAAACACGGAAGTATCAACACATCAACAATCAACGGGTACGATATCGGCTCCGAGCCATGACCGTGTCCATGCAGTCGGCGCGAATCGGGAAATTTTGCAAGAAGCGACAGTACAACAGCCCATACAACAGCCTGTACAGATGAATGCACCGCAACCCCAGCGAGATACTGGTGAGATACTAAATATTTTGCCTTTAGGAAATGTTGTTGAGTCAAATGATCATGTTATTACATGTATGACTAATGCACCAAATCATAGCGTTAGTCAATTGGGAAATTCAGTTAATACTGTGGTGTCAGGCATTTTTAGCAATGTTTTGCCAAATTGTTCATTCATCTCGCCTACCATCTAGTCAGTCTGCAAATTTATTGTCATTGGGTACTAATACAATGGGACCCAGAGCGTGCTTACTGGCGCAAGATTTGAATTTGAATAATGCTGGGCTGTCGGGTGTTCCATTTAATCATTCGGCCAATTCATTTTTGGGGGCTGGTTCAAATTTATTAGGATCCAATTCATGCAATGTATTGAGGGGTACTCTGCCTTATAATCAGACTGCCAATTTATCATCAGTGGTTGGTGGTTCAGGGGCATCCGCAAATCTTGGTGGGTCCATTCCTATTGTGAGTTCTACATCTATTAGTCACAGTAAGACCTAAAATTCATCAACGATGTGTGTAAAGCCAGGGGTAACAGAAGTTTGTTCTGGTCCAATGGTAAACATGGGGTAACAGAGTAGTAATGAGTCAATGTCGGCCATGTTGAATAATGCACCATGTCAATTGCCTTCCATGTATGATCCAATTGCATGCAATGTGTCACAGGCAATGAAAGCAAAAATTGTAAATAGTGAATATGTTGACTTTGCTCAATTATTAGAATTTACTGACAGGAAAATTGATGAACCAAGAGATACGAAATTGGTAGTGGATGATAAGGGTACATTTATTTGGAAAGCTCATCCACATAGGGTGAAAGAATTATTGAAATATTGCCACACTGAGATTAGCAGCAGCAAGATTTGTTGGTCTCGGTTGGTACACATATGACCGTCAACATCGTCTCCGTCAAATGAACAATCCACAGAGATTGTGGGCGGTGATTGATAGTGAACTGTGGTCTTTGCATGTAGCTGCACCAGTTCACAAGGGGTTTCCCTCAAGATTTCAACAGCAAGCTTATGGGGTCCAGTCAAACAGTCAATCAAATTTTCGTGGCCAAACCCAAAGAGCCAATTTTCGAAGCAGAGTTAATTCCTGCCCATGGTGGGGAAGTGCGTCAGAACACAACATGTGTTTTGACTTCAACAAAGGAGAATGCTCGAGACGGAATTGTGCCTTTAAACACAAGTGCGCCAAGTGCCAGGAGGGTGGTCATGGAGCCACCAAATGCAATAAGTAGTTGTCCTCCTTTGTATGCACGCTGTGCTATTAGTAGTAGGTCCCATTCACAGAGCTAGAATATAAACCAAGAGGGTAAACGCTTGTGTTATTGAATAGGTCAGCAACGTAACCGATTTCTCTCACACCTCGCGCGCCATCCTTCTTGTTGCGCAACCAGCCGCGCGTCGTCGCTGTTACTGCGCAAGCACACGCACCTACAAATCTGTGTGTCACGTGTTATGTTATCAGTTTTGCATTTCCCCAGTGTTCCATTGTCTCATCGGCCGATTTTTCTGCAATAATTATGTGAAAACCAATCGATGGAAGAAACCATGCCTCTCAAAAGATTCCTGCATTCCTTATGCACAAAAAGGTCTCCCGATGACCCGTTAATTTTGCTTAGGAAAAGAGATATTTGAGTCCGAGTGATAGCATGTGGCATCAGTTGTTATTGTTGTTTTCACTTGCTAAGTGTGACGAACGTAAAATACCGCGTCTCATAAATATGCATAAGGACTTTCCAATTACGACGATACGTAAACCAAATATGGTGGTGCCCAAAACTATGATAATGAAGTGCGTATGCTCATTATAATACTTTTGGGCACCTCGATTTTGGTTACGCCGCTTGTGGAGAATCCGCTTGTCTATCTTATATAAGTCGTTGGTCCCATTGCATCTCTGTTGTCGTTATGACACGCCGGTTAGAATTGATAAAATGTTGCCATATTTAAAGTTATATCCTAAAAAGGAGAATGCTTCAGTCCTGGTCGATGGGTTTACATTTGGGTTTAGGCTTGGCTACCAAGGTGCCCGTGATCAAAGGGAGTCGTCCAATTTAATGTCAGTTGCAGATTTGAAAGCCAAAGTATTGGAAAAAATTCAGAATGAAATTGACCTGGGTCGTATAGCTGGTTCATTTGAAGCAAGGCCAATACGCCGATCCTGGGTTTCCTACCGGAAATCATTTTTTACCGAAATTCCTATCCCACAATGCACCAACGATGTACGAGTAGATATGCATCACTCCATGCACGCTCGCGGTTTAGTGTGCCTCCTTTAAACTACGCGCACATTTTGTGGCGCAAAAATTACAAGGCAATCAAAGAGTACTCGTTACTGGTAAAATTTATGTACAGCAAACGGTTTCCGCACAGTTATGACAGAAAAATGACCGTATGACACAAAACACCATAGAATATATATATGGTGCATTGTGGGATAGGAATTTCGGTAAAAAATGATTTCCGGTAGGAAACCCAGGATCGGCGTATTGACAATTTAATAGTGTCTCCTATAGGCCTTGTGCCGAAATCTGTTCCGGGCAAGTTCCGAATGATACAGCATTTATCATACCCAGACGGGGATTCTATAAATGATGGTATAGAGAGGTATATGTGTAAAGCCAGGGGTAACAGAAGTTTGTTCTGGTCCAATGGTAAACATGGGGTAACAGAGTAGTAATGAGTCAATGTCGGCCATGTTGAATAATGCACCATGTCAATTGCCTTCCATGTATGATCCAATTGCATGCAATGTGTCACAGGCAATGAAAGCAAAAATTGTAAATAGTGAATATGTTGACTTTGCTCAATTATTAGAATTTACTGACAGGAAAATTGATGAACCAAGAGATACGAAATTGGTAGTGGATGATAAGGGTACATTTATTTGGAAAGCTCATCCACATAGGGTGAAAGAATTATTGAAATATTGCCACACTGAGATTAGCAGCAGCAAGATTTGTTGGTCTCGGTTGGTACACATATGACCGTCAACATCGTCTCCGTCAAATGAACAATCCACAGAGATTGTGGGCGGTGATTGATAGTGAACTGTGGTCTTTGCATGTAGCTGCACCAGTTCACAAGGGGTTTCCCTCAAGATTTCAACAGCAAGCTTATGGGGTCCAGTCAAACAGTCAATCAAATTTTCGTGGCCAAACCCAAAGAGCCAATTTTCGAAGCAGAGTTAATTCCTGCCCATGGTGGGGAAGTGCGTCAGAACACAACATGTGTTTTGACTTCAACAAAGGAGAATGCTCGAGACGGAATTGTGCCTTTAAACACAAGTGCGCCAAGTGCCAGGAGGGTGGTCATGGAGCCACCAAATGCAATAAGTAGTTGTCCTCCTTTGTATGCACGCTGTGCTATTAGTAGTAGGTCCCATTCACAGAGCTAGAATATAAACCAAGAGGGTAAACGCTTGTGTTATTGAATAGGTCAGCAACGTAACCGATTTCTCTCACACCTCGCGCGCCATCCTTCTTGTTGCGCAACCAGCCGCGCGTCGTCGCTGTTACTGCGCAAGCACACGCACCTACAAATCTGTGTGTCACGTGTTATGTTATCAGTTTTGCATTTCCCCAGTGTTCCATTGTCTCATCGGCCGATTTTTCTGCAATAATTATGTGAAAACCAATCGATGGAAGAAACCATGCCTCTCAAAAGATTCCTGCATTCCTTATGCACAAAAAGGTCTCCCGATGACCCGTTAATTTTGCTTAGGAAAAGAGATATTTGAGTCCGAGTGATAGCATGTGGCATCAGTTGTTATTGTTGTTTTCACTTGCTAAGTGTGACGAACGTAAAATACCGCGTCTCATAAATATGCATAAGGACTTTCCAATTACGACGATACGTAAACCAAATATGGTGGTGCCCAAAACTATGATAATGAAGTGCGTATGCTCATTATAATACTTTTGGGCACCTCGATTTGGTTACGCCGCTTGTGGAGAATCCGCTTGTCTATCTTATATAAGTCGTTGGTCCCATTGCATCTCTGTTGTCGTTATGACACGCCGGTTAGAATTGATAAAATGTTGCCATATTTAAAGTTATATCCTAAAAAGGAGAATGCTTCAGTCCTGGTCGATGGGTTTACATTTGGGTTTAGGCTTGGCTACCAAGGTGCCCGTGATCAAAGGGAGTCGTCCAATTTAATGTCAGTTGCAGATTTGAAAGCCAAAGTATTGGAAAAAATTCAGAATGAAATTGACCTGGGTCGTATAGCTGGTTCATTTGAAGCAAGGCCAATACGCCGATCCTGGGTTTCCTACCGGAAATCATTTTTTACCGAAATTCCTATCCCACAATGCACCAACGATGTACGAGTAGATATGCATCACTCCATGCACGCTCGCGGTTTAGTGTGCCTCCTTTAAACTACGCGCACATTTTGTGGCGCAAAAATTACAAGGCAATCAAAGAGTACTCGTTACTGGTAAAATTTATGTACAGCAAACGGTTTCCGCACAGTTATGACAGAAAAATGACCGTATGACACAAAACACCATAGAATATATATATGGTGCATTGTGGATAGGAATTTCGGTAAAAAATGATTTCCGGTAGGAAACCCAGGATCGGCGTATTGACAATTTAATAGTGTCTCCTATAGGCCTTGTGCCGAAATCTGTTCCGGGCAAGTTCCGAATGATACAGCATTTATCATACCCAGACGGGGATTCTATAAATGATGGTATAGAGAGGTATATGTGCAAAGTCCAATATACAAACTTTGATGTTGCAGTAAAACAGTAATTTCAGCTGGTAAAGGTGCTTTAATGGCTAAGTCAGATATAGAATCAGCCTTTAGGTTATTGCCAGTCCATCCTGATGACTTTCAATTACTAGGTATAAAGTTAGATGGCAATTATTATGTTGACAAGGCATTGCCGATGGGTGCATCATGTTCCCCAGCTCATTTTGTAAGGTTTTCAACATTCATTGAGTGGGTCACTAAAGAAAGGGCACATTCAGACAGAATATGCCATTATATGGATGACATGTTCTTTGCAGGCGATGCCTCTGACATTGGACCTCAATCGTGTAGTGCTTTACTAGAGATTTTCAAGGAGGTATGTGATGATTTTGGGGTTCCTTTGGCGAAAGACAAAACCTTTGGTCCTGCTTCTCTACTAATCTTTTTGGGTTTACAAATTGATTCACTTGCCCAAAGGATTTCAATACCTCAGAGTAAAATTGATGCAATTAAAGTTAAGATTGAGAAGGCCTTATATGTGGGGATACTTACTTTGAAAGAATTATAATCCTTGATTGGTTCCTTGCAATTTGTGTGCAGAGCTGTAGCTCCTGGTAGGGCGTTTCTTAGACGCCTTATAGACCAAACATGTGGCTTGACTAAGCATTGGGAGAAATCACATTGTCACAAGGGGCTAAATCTGATCTAAGAATGTGGCTAGTCTTTATTCAAGACTTCAATGGCATTTCCTTTTTTCCAGATCAGCATTGGTTGGGGAAGAGGATTTGCAATTGTACACAGATGCATGCAAAAGCATAGGTTTTGGGGGTTACTTCAAGGGGAAATGGTTTCAGGGTAAATGGCCAATTGAAATTGCAAATTCTTCGTCATTTGCTTGGATGGAATTTTTTTCCAGTCGTAGTATCAATTGTGTTATGGAGTTCAAGCCTTAGGGGGGAAAAGTATTATGATCCTACGTTCAGATAACCAAAGTGTTGTGGCAATTATTAATAATAAATAATAAGCAGACATCTCGTTGCCCCACAAAATTATGAAGCTAGTTTGCTTTTTTGTACTTCAATGTCTGAAAAATAACATTGCATTTAATGCAAAGCATGTTTCTGGGAAGAGTAACACCGTTGCGGATTCGCTCTCTCGATTTCAGACGCAGCGGTTTCGAGAGGAAGCACCTACATGGCGCTGCCATGCTAGGGAGTCCAAAATGGCTGACCAGACATAAATTGATGTTGACGCGAAACTTTCCTCAAGAATTTCATCCTTTTAAACTTTCAAAAAATGCAAACCCTGTAATTTGTTAGTAGCGAATACGTTTTTCTGTTGATTAGTGGGCATTTCGAAAAATTTCTCAAGTAAAAAAAAAACCATTTTTCTTGGCAATGTATTCCTAGGCTAGGCTTACAGAAGTGTAGTACATGACAGCCTGTGTGAAGCCCTGTGTGTATATTGCCTAAAAATGTTGGAACTTTGGGTGCAAAGGTGAGAAAGGGCAAACTTTGAAATAAAACATTCTAAAATGTCTTGTAAGCATATTATTATTTAGTGAAACTTGTCTTGGGATAAAAGTTAGTCATTCTCTTTGCCCTTCTTTCTTTGCTTTGCAGTGTTTGTTTGCATTGAGTTCTCTTTTGATTTTTGTTTTTGTCAATATTCGCGAGATTGAGTGACAAGTCGAGATATGGCCTTTTTGGATTGAAGGTGAATTAAACTTAAAGGTGC